>JASSRZ010033983.1:0-20318 GCA_032164315.1 Malacoctenus gilli | reverse complement strand
CTAACCCTAACCCTAACCCTAACCCTAACCCTAACCCTAACCCTAACCCTAACCCTAACCCTAACCCTAACCCTAACTTCAGTGTTCCATAAATTTAAAAAAAAAAATACAGAATTCTAAAACTCTGTTAAAATCCTCTATATATTTTTTAAAAAAATGCATAAAAAACGTATTTTCTGTAAACATCTGATTTTGGTTAAAAGACTTTTAAAAAAAGTTTTTAAAATGGATATAAAAACATATGGTTAAATGTCATTGATTTTTTTTTTCTGTGTAAAACAGAATTCATATTTAAGAAGTCACTGTATCATCTATTTTAAGTCCTTCCCCTTAGGTATATAGAGGTTACAGCTATTTCATCAGCACATTTTCGTTTTCAAAGCCAAGCGGTGCACTTCTCAACATACAAACTACTTCAGTGTGCAGGTCCTCAAGAAAGCCCCCTACAGGCCGAAACATTGATGATACACATTCATTTACACCAGGGCAAACAGTTTGTCTTTTTGTTGCTTATTTTCTTTATGTTTCATTTTCTTTTTAAATAAAGAAAAAATATTTCTCTTTTCCAGTTTTGGAAAACGGCTTTAGTTCATACATTTTCTTACAAAAAACAAAAAAAATAATAAATAAATAAATTAAAAAAATAAACTAAAAGACCAAAAAAGTATATACAACATTATGGACAGCCAATGGAGAGAGGTCCATTCTGGCAGGAGACGCCAGCGCCCTCGAGTCCATCTTCAAAGGAGGGCATTTGGAGGGATGGAGAGTGCACCCCCTGTCTTCCTTCCAATGAGACAGGTTCACTTCGCCCACCCTAACCGTCTAAACCCTAACACAGTGAAAGAAGGACTCTTGAGTGAAGCTGTGCAGTGGGAAGCTGCTTAGAGAGGAGACAAATCACTCAGTCGCTTTCACGAATCAGATGCTAGACTCTTGGTGTTGTCAGCAAATAAGGACTCTGCAGTTGTGTGACTGACAGTTTGAAGAAACCAAGAAACCACGTGGTGAATCCTACTTCCTCTAACTGTCAATCTGACTCTATGTCTCTTCACTCGTAGCACAGACATGACGGGAACAAGGTAGGTGCACTTAAAATCATTAGTTTGTTTCTTATTGTTCCTGTTTCCTGTGAACTGCATATCTTTGCTGCTTTGAATTTGTTTCAAACAAATATTCATCAAATATTCACTATCCAAAAAAATACATCTGTTAATTACCATTTCTCACCCTAACCCTAACTTTTTCTGTGAATGGATCACCTTGCCTCCCTTATTTCTCAACAAATAAATTTCATTCATAAATGAATAATTAGAACACTGAATGAATAAAGTCCAAAGTGTTGAGAAGTGTTTTCTCTACGTATCATTTCACAGAGGTGTTCAAAGTGACGCTGGATGCAGCATTAAATCTTTCAGATGTGCTTTTGAATAAATAAATATGACTGAAAGTTCTACTTATCAAATATGAAGCGTTCAAGGAAGTTGGGGTTTTTTTGTTATTTTTTTACTATTTCATTAATTTTCTTGGTGACTTCTTTCTCACAAGCTGGAAGAAGAAATGTTGTGCAACTGACATGAAGCAATCGAGGTTGCAAACAGGAAACTGGGCAGGAAACTGTCTGACAGACTGTTTGAAAAAAACCTCAGTCACACAGACTTGGTGAATTTCAGTTGCTTAAAAAGCCTTATAATGTACGGATATTTTCAGTTACTGAATTATTTTATGTGAAAATACATTTCAGCTGTAGCTAAAGCTTTGAGGTTTTTATAGCTAAGCAAGAGAGGACACGGTGATGAGCACAGAGCAGCAGAGGTGCAGAAGTGGGGGAGCGACAGACATACCAGGAAGCAGGGGCGATCTCAAAAGCTGGTCCAAAAAAATATCTGTGGGCTGCCGACATTACAATAAGCAAATGAGTTGAGTGCATTTTCTCTCATCACACACTGCATGTTGTAATGAACTCTTTTTCCAAAATCAATGCATTTTCGTTATTGTCCATTTTCTACTTGAAGCCTTTCGATTTTTTTTTTTAATTAAACAGGAATAATGTTGCCGTTTTCCTTTGGGTTGTTGGGGGGGAGTGGTGGGGTGGCAGGGTGGGGGTGGAAAAATATCTTTCAAAGTTAGTGTCAGTCGTGAAGAAAAACCTCTTTTGTTTTTTTAACAAGGTGTCATGTGCCAAATAATTTGATGGTTGTAAGTTTTTGGGTGTAATTTCCCTGAGGCAGCTACTGACCTGGGTACGCCTGTTCGATAACTCCTCCTGTTGAAGTTGCTATGTCCTGTGACAATCGGCTTCTCACAGAATGACACAATTCAATTTAGTGTACAAGTCATGACGTGAAAGAAGTACTGCAAATATGTATTTCTTACCATTCAAACAGTGAATATTGGTAGATGGATGTTGTACATGAAGTTAGTACACTACAAAAATGACTGATTGTCTTTTTCTGGTCTGTAAACAATCAGAAAAATTTCACTCCCTTGAAAATAAAAAAAGCTGACTGGCACAAATAAGTGAAAACGACTAAATGATCAAATCACTTTGATCCTTCCTCTTTCTCAGAATCACAAACCTGCAGAGTGTCCTGAATCAGCCACCCCTGATACCTATGCAGCACAGCAACACTGCTGCACAGGCAGCTGTGCAGCTGCGTGTTAGGACTTCCCAAACTTCTGCGGACCGCAAAAGCCAATCCAAGTCTATGGTGCTGCAGGAGTCTGACCTTGCCCAGAAACCTGTGAGTAAAAATATAGCACCTTCCCCCAACAGACTTACAGCTAAGATTTGCATCAAGAAGTCTTTGTGTTTGTAGATCTCTTTGCACTGCAGAAATCCGTCTCAGCACAATGTTGGTGTGGGAAGAACAGCAGCCTTTGAATCCCTGGTGAGAACAATGCTTTAAACATCCCTTCAAAAACAGCTGAAATGTCCCTCTACAGACTGAAATGGGATTTTTTCTTCTTTCTTAACAACAACTTCTGCCAAACCAATGTTTTTTGGTTGGTTTTTTTTTAATAATTGGATATAGTTACCCTGGTGAAACATTTCAAAAGTTTTATATTTTGAAATAAGGACCGTTCACTTTTAATTTGCTTTGTGAAAATTCTCCTGGGTTTCCCGCCAGAATTCAGTCTTGCCAGCTGTACCAGATTGAATAAAACAGTTTTTCAGCAGCCATCTGCATCACTGAGCTACGCTTGTTCCCCTGACAGGACTGATTGATGTCTGATTGTTCTTCATATTGCTACAGTGGCATCTTCACATTGACTGAACACAAACAGAGCATCAGAAAACTTCAAAGTTATACAGCAGGCTGTCTTATTTTTGGAAGCCCCAAAAAATTGCTTTTGCTTCTAAAAGTAACAGGAAACCGTCCATCAAATCACAAACTTCTGCGCAGTGCAAACAAGGAGTTGGAGTCTGAGTAAAAGTGAAGACTGTTGAGATAGTTGACAATGAATTTTCAAATACAGTTTCAGTTTTATGTACTCCAATGTGTGGTTGTTGATTTCCTATTGCAAAAACAAAAGTGGCTTTTGGAATTCAATGGAAAGGCATGAATAGTATTTTCTGTGTTTGTATGTTTACAGGCGGACATGAAAGGTGAACAAATGAATGTGGCTAAAATCTGTCATGGTGGTAAGAAACAAAAGAAGAATTGGATCTCCATGTGGACCGTGCTGACCTCCGGGCAGCTCATACTTTGCAAAGACAAACATGAAGTTGCATCGGTATGAGATCGTTTCTCCTCTTTTCACATCTACTTGATCTGGTCTCACAGCTTAACCCTGTTCAATGCAAACGAAGGGTTTAAAAGAGTGAGAACTCTGACCCTCTGTGTACAGAAATCAGGCAGTAAGACAGATGTTGTCCAACTACACGGAGCTGTACTTGGATGGACAACGGAGAAAACAAGCAGAAAAAACGTTTTCCAGGTAATAAACTATAATTTGCTTGAAATGTGATGTGACGCTCTGTGATATGTCACCGTTCCACTGTTTCAGATAACAACCAACACAGGTAGTGAATACCTTGTTCAGGCCGACACTTTCTCCACTGCCTGCCAATGGTACGATGCCATCAGAAAGGCTGTCGGCTCCTCAGTAAGAACTCACAAAACATCGGCAAAACACTCGCAGATAGGATTAGTTGGACATGCAATTTGCTCTTCTCTTTATCTAATCACAAGCCCGATTCATTGCAGGCGCCTGCTTTAAACCCATGCAGAAACGATTGCATGCCATTGTCTAGCACCAAAAAATGTCCAGCTCTGACACTTTTTCATATAAACCAGGGGTTTGCAGCCTGCAGCTATGAAGCCTCTCTTGCATATTGTTATGTTTATCACCCTAAAAACTCAAACAAGAGTCCTATCTCTCTGCACTTGAATGCAATTAGGCACACATGATTGGGGCTTTTAGTTAATCTTGCACCAATTGTCTAAACACAAAATACAGAAGCAGAGTTTGGTCTGATATGGAATGAAAAGGTACCAGCGTGATAGCACCACAAACCAATGGCAAAACAACCTTTCTGATGCTTTGAAACTCTTTCTCCTTAAGTCTGAAGATGCCAGAGATTTCTCCTTAAGAAGGTCAAACAGCACAGAAGTTTTACCCAGACACAGCTCACTCACTGGATGTGACTCGGGCTCCCCCAGCACCAAACAACGTAACCCAGTCCACCGACGCTCCATCAGTAAGTCCTTAAAGACCAAATGTTGTTGTGACAATAGAGGACAGCAGTCGACACCCAGCAGACGAGCTTTTTCTTTGCTCCAGGAGCTGTTCAAAGGAAGTTTCACACACCAGAGGAGTTGAATTGAGGCATTTTTGAAAATGTCAGTGAACTCTAATCAAACCGAAACTTTCCTTAGTGCAGATCAACAAAACATAACCTTCGTCTGACAGGAGTCACAAGTTTTACTGTCTCACTGCTGGCTGGTGGCTTCCAATTACAATTGCTTTGTGAAACTGAAGTAACCAATTGCAGACCCTTGTGAGTAGAGTTAGAAACTCAAACGGTTGAACTTTTCTCTTTCAGTGTTGCTACGATAAGCCTGAAAGTTGGCTGCTTCAAGGACATGCGAACAGGGCCAGATTACAGAATCTCATTGATATTAAGATTCTAACAATACAAAAGGGAGGCCTGAGTTCCCTCTTTCAGCCAAAGTCCTGTTTTCATGGCAAAAAGTCTTCCTGTCTTATTCCCTTCCACAGGGATGCTGTAGCAGTGTGGAGGAGAAGGTGTTCAACTCTTGCAGCCTGTTGTGCTTGTTGTGTTGTTTTGCACTGTTTTACTCTTTACCATTTTTTAGACATGTTCAGCAGTGCAAAGCTGAAACACAGCACCTCAGACAGCAATGATAAGAACGGAGTGAAGAACCGACTTAAGAAGTTCATCAGCCGACGTCCATCCATGAAGACGCTACAGGAAAAAGGACTAATTAAAGGTTTCTACCTGATCCACACATTAAACGCTTTGAGTGGCAGATAGTCCGTCCTCTCAAATAGCATCTGAGTTACTCTACGTTTTTTACTTTTTCACAGCAGAATTTTGATCACTCGAGTAACAAGGAACAACTGCACGTTGAACCATAGATTGGATTTCTTTTAGAGCACGAAAAACTTGATATCTCATGCCTCTGTTTGGAAGGCAAATTTAAACATTTGGGATTTTTTTCTAACATCCTTAAATTCTTATTTTTGAGGTTCCTTTTTTTTAATTTCTAAATTCGATTTTTGACAGACTTTTAGATTATTTATCTCAGTGTTTAGTGTTCCTTTTCGTAAAACAAAAAGATCGAGAAATGCAATTTTAAAAAAGCACATGAAACAGTTCATTCTGGTTGGAGAGAGGCCATTTTTCTAGTGACATTCTGGGTTTTCAAAACAAATCAATTCAATTTTCACTTTTTTTCGAATCTTTTTGTTTCACAAATCATGAAAAACTCAAAGTAGCTTTTTTTCCATTTTTGAAGGTAGCATTCACAGTTAACAGTAATTTTCTATTCATGATGGGTGGACAGGATGCTAAGGGTTAACACTCCAGAAAATGTGTAAAGCAGGCGCCTTAAAATGCTCCATGTCTAACCCTAACCCATGTCAAAAAAACCCTTCCATGTCCCTAAAATGTGATCTTGAAACTTTACAGTGGAAAACAAGGCTCATTGGAGGTAAATTGTCTGTTACAGACCGAGTGTTTGGCTGCCATTTGCTCACGCTGTGTGAGCGGGAAGGCACCACAGTACCCAAGTTTGTTCAGACCTGCGTGAAAGCTGTTGAAAAACGAGGTGAAGCTACGATACAGACTTGACACAAAAATTTGAGAAAATCGCTCAAATGCACATCGGCGCTTTGGTTTGGATCACATAATGTTGACAACATTTGGCCAAGACACTAAAACCTTCGCACACGCTGTGTGTTCAGGCCTGGAAGTGGATGGGATATACCGGATCAGTGGAAATCTGGCCACCATTCAGAAGCTTCGCTTCATTGTGGATCAAGGTTTGTTTTTCTCATTGTGTTTGTCCATGAAACAAGCTAATACATACAGCAACATTCTGAAAGCGAACACACCAGAAAAGTCCCACCAGTCCTCAATGCAATTCCATCATTATATCCTTAGAAATATGATCAAACACTATATAACTCTTGAATATTTTAACAATTAGTTCACTTCACTGACATTCAACCGAAAAACGATGTCATTTCCAGATACGTGCAACTGTTCACCAAAGCCAGCAATTAAGATTGCATTCCTAATTCCGTTGTTTGAAGTCAGCTCTTCATGAGGCATCCTTTGGGTTGTGTTGGACTTTCTTGGAAAACAAAATACATATGTGCCACATCAAACCTTATTGCAAAACTTGTAATATGACCTTCCTTTTTTCTGGCCAGAGGAGGACCTGGTCCTAGACCACAGTCAGTGGGAAGACATCCATGTCATCACTGGTGCCCTCAAGATGTTCTTCCGAGAACTGCCGGAACCACTGTTCCCATTCAGGTTTTTTCAGCAGTTTGTGGAAGCAGTCAGTGAGTAGATTCATAGAAATATTCAACTCTTCCTTTTTCAGAAATCGCCTTGGACTTTTATCTTTCACCTGAGTGACTGGTGCTAACGCTCGGAAGATTCTTAAGCAGGGTTGCACTTTGAGGCGTTTTGTTCATGTCTCCAGTCATTTCTTTGTGTTGGGCCTCAAATATGAAATGAAACTGCATGTTGTCTGAGAAGAGGAGGCTGGCGAATGAGAAGTTCCAGCTTCTAAATACAGGACCATGTAAAACCTCCTTCCCATGCAGCCGTTGTCAACCTTGCCCAGATAAAACTGCACAAACTTTTACCTGTTTGTTAAGTTGTTCAATTCTATATTGTGCCACCGCTGTTGTTTGAACAGAGATTAAAGAGCCCAAAGATAAGGTTCAGGCTGTGAAGAAACTGGTACAACAGCTGCCAAAACCCAACCAGGACACCATGAAGCTACTCTTCAGCCATCTGCACAGGTAACGCTTAATTTCCGCCCAAAATGCGTGTGAGATATTGAGATCATCCTGAGATACAGCTGAAATGTAGCAGGAAATGAGGTGAATTACAGCTCAGATTTGGCTTGTGTTGAACACTCAAGGCCTTTCTTGCTACTGACTAACAAGTGAGAACATTTGTTATGAAGTCAAATTTTGACTCCTGTTTTTGTGTTGTTTTTTTCAGAGTTCTTGCCTTTTCAAAAAAAAACCTGATGTCCACTCAGGGCATCAGTATTGTTTTTGGCCCAACACTGATGTGGTCCGAATTGGATGCAGGAAACATGGCGATGAACATGGTGTACCAGAGCCAGATTGTAGAGTTCATACTCATTGAGAGCAAAGAGATCTTCAACATAGACGCCCAGTAAAAATGCTACTTTCTGATGGATGCTGTCTTGAGTATTTTCTACTTAGGTGAGGGCAAGACATATTCATTTTTTACCATAAACCCCAAGAACAATTATTTTAATGAGAAAAACAAGCCACACATTAGGACCATGTAGGACAATGTCATCATTAGGGATTTTCACCTTCACACAAAATCAGATTAAAATCAAAGTGCTACTGGAGCGTTTGTGTGCCATCGTGGTTTAGTTGGATTTATCAAATGTAGGCAGCAAGCAAACAACGTTCCAGGATTTTTTTTTTTTTAATGACCAGTAAGTTGCATTAAAGGTGTGCTCCATGGTGGTGGACAATTTCATCTCTCTGTGTTGTTTGACTACACCATCACTCTTAGTTCCTTTCGTTGGTGGCATCCTCACTATTTCAAAAAGGGTTTTTCCCCCAAAACTACAGTTAAGGTCGTCACTGTCCATACTAATCTTTTAATGACACACATAACCAGACCTGTTTTGCTTTGAGAACTTTTCACTTTAATCACACACTTAAGAGAAAATATTTTTCAAAAAAAGAAAAAGTTGACAGTTGACAAATGATGAATTTTTTTGTTCCACAGTGGCAAGAAGTATGCAAACCTTTTGGAATGTCATATTTTTCTGAGTGAATTTGTCAATAAATCTAACAAGATCTTCAGGTCAGCCAAGGTTACTGAAAAATGCATGTCAAATAATTAAAAACGAAAAAATTGGCAATGATGACACAAAGTAAACATTTAGAATTCAAAACTGGTTCCCAACAAAGTATTTCCTGTAGCTGTGGATCAAGATCGCACATCTTTAGGGGAATTCTACTTTACAATTGGGGCTGTGTCTTCATGACAATATGCCATGCACTATCTATGCCAGATAAGGTGATGGGTGTTTTTACCAATTAGTTCAACTTTTTTGTCTTCAGTCTACAAAACATTCTTGTGTCATCTCAATGGGCTCTCGTGTGAACTTCAGGCATGCAGTGATGTACTTTTTAGCAAGCAGTGGCTTCTTTCTTGATGTCCAGCCATAGATATCCTGCTTGTTCAATATCCAGGGAATCATGATCAGATGTTTTAGCCGGTTCCAGTGATGCCTTCAAATCTTCAGCTGTCATATGGGGCTTTTTCTGGAACTCTTTGATGAGCCTTCGGTGTACCGTTGTGTCATTGTCTTGCTGGGGCGGCGACTTTCCCAAAGTGTCTCCGTTCATAGTCTGTCGAACTGTAGACTGGACTTGAAGACTTGAAGTCCCTTTGAAACTAATCGTGTAACGTATTACATGGACAATTTCCGATTATAGATCTCATGAAAGCTCCTTTTAGTGAGGCATGACTTCAACAAATGTCTTTTCCTTTGGCGGAACAAACTCGAAATGTTTGATGGGTTGAAATAGTCAAAGCAGCTTTAGTCCAAACCACCAAAACCATTGTCTTTTCGAAACTCCATGTATGCTAATCGCTGACTCCAATTGTTTGTTGAGGTCATTCACTCACAGATGGTTCACAGCTTTTTCCACAAGCACTACAATTTTTGGCAAGCCTCAATAAAGACACAAAAGCTCGGATTTTTTTTCTTGTGCTATTATTTTTCAAACATATTTGTCAACAGCGTTGACTACATAAAGATCAGATCAGATTTTCTAACAAATATATTCACAAAACCATGACATTCGCATCTTTCATTGGTTGCATATTTCTTTAAGCACCATCTCAGTGGAAAGAAGTATGAACGTGTTTGATAGCACAAACAGCCACACAAACAATAACTCATCAAAAACACTTCTTCAGTGAGATGTCAAAGACCAGAAATCCTGCAGGAGCCACAACATTCTGGCTGGGTGACCAGCTCCATGTTAGTCACCTTCTGTATGGAACATTACTGAGACAGTGGAGATAGTCACTACATCAACAACAACTATGATCAATATTCTAATTGCACTGATTTGAATCGTCATGGTGAAAAGGACAATGAGTACAATCACGGCGACTGCACAGGACTTCTTAACACAAAACAAAACACAGCAGGTCTGATAAGCAACATTTGATCCTTATATGTTCAGGTCGAGTCAGTGTCTTTGTTGCAGCAGTAAAACAAAGCACTGACAGTCGGAACAATTTAAAAAATACAATCAAAGATACATTCAAACCGCAACAAGGACAAATTTTCAATTATTGTTATGACCGGTCAAAAATCATACAGAAAATAAGACTATCCTGAAATTTTTTTTTTTTAAAGTTTTTTTTGTCGTATTTCAATTCATGTTGAGGCAATTTCCACTTGATCTACTTGTAAATTTTGTGGTCATATTGATTCAAGTATAGCTTTAACAAGCTGTTTCTTACTTAAGGTAAAGCAAACAAAAAAACAACCAACGGAACAAGTCCTAATTGTTAGGATGGACACAAACTTTTATGTATGCATGTATTATTTTACTATTTTGACAGAAAATATGAAGAGAACGTACTTGGTGAGGCTCAGTGTGGGTTCAGATATTCACACTGAGGGCCACAGCTTCTACATGCTCACAGGTTTCTTTAAAGCATTTCTGGAGGGCTCCAGGGAATAAATGTTGACAACAACGTATTTACCTCTGTGACACTAATCAAATTACCCTCAACCACATTCAACCACACATCTGTTCCAAACACCCCTCCATTCCTTACAAGCTTTCGAGCATTTGTCCACACCATTTATCCAATAATCTTCTACAGACACCCATAAATGAAAAAAAAATCCAAATAATATAAATATCCTTCTCCTTTTAAATATCAGGTGATGTCTCAAATACTGTATGTGTAAACAAATTTGATCCTGTAACTTCATACATTCAAAGTAAGTGATTTCAAATAAAAAAGACCATCTGTGAGTCAGACTGAGAACTCATCAGTTCATTTAGCATTTTGAAACCAGGACCAGCAGACATAATGCCAGAGAGACACCACCATGGATTCAGAAACCTTCAGTCAACACAGTTGAAACATTTTCTGTAACACACACTAAAAAACACAAAGCACTGTTGGCTGTTCAGGTGGAAAGTTGTAGTTCCAGAAAAAGGCAGAGTGGTGAGTTCAGCGTTCAAAGGTCAAACGGCTTGTCTCCAACCTTTATGGCCAAAAAACAGTTTGTGTAGTATTTACAACCAATGACTAAAGTCAGATGATGTCAATGTGAATTGGTTTGTGTCGATGTCACTGATGACAGCGTGTGTTTATGTTGACTTTACTGATGTTCGTCTTTTTTGCTGCAGCTGTGACTCACCTGCGGCCTACTTGCTCTGATAGTGTTGCTGCTGAGAATGTTGTTGAAACGTTGGTGGCCTGGAGGTGTGACGGCAAAGATTGGAGGTGGCACCCCCCCCTCTGATGCTTTGTCTTACAGATGTAGAGGAGGACAAGTGGTGGTGTTGGTGCTGATGCCCGGCTCTGATTGGCTTAGCTGTATGGACACAGACACAGGTAGCATGTCAGTCGGATACGGAGGTTTGTTTTTTCTACCTCCTCGGTTAAACACGTGATGTGAAACCAGCAAAAACAGAGAGGTAAGTTCACTGTGTCATGTTGTTGGGGGTAAACCCAGGTCAGCGACAGAAGCGAACTGGAGCACACTGCTGAAGACAAAGGAGACGTGACGGCTGATGACAGGTGTACTCTGGAGAACCTTAAATTTTCTAGCGAGGCGGCTTTTGGAGTACCACCGGCTGTTCAGTTATAATGTGTCAGTTAAGGCTGCTATGGGCCGCCTGCCTGCCACACTATCTGTTCACCTGACGCATGATCACTCCCTCAAATGTAAGAACCAGCTGTTACTCCGCTACGGCGAAGTTAACAGCATGCAGTGCAAAGGGTGCTGGTCTGAGGCATCAAGTCAAGGGCTGACAAGAGTTCCCCTCTGTGCCTGGTGCAGAACCTTCCACATTGATGATCTTGTTTGAAGAAAGGTTTCGTTGTCTTGGCTCAACAAATTGTGTTTTTCTTGCTTCTCGCGCCAGCATCGAGAAGGTCAAGAAGAGAAGAGCAAGCGCATTTTCTGTTTTATTTTTGGCCATAAGTAAATGACTGTTTTACTCTTGCTTGAGTAGGAAGTTGATACGGTCCCTTTTTTGAATATCTGTACTGCTCAAGTACTTGTGCGATCTCTGTTGAGATGTCGCAAACTCCACGAAGTTCGGTTTGTGGCAACACTCACCGATCTGAGCCGACTGTCCTCTCCTGGATACATTCTTTGAGCGGACGACCTCTTTGATGCGGTCCACCTCCTGTTGGTAACGCTTGCGGTCCCTTGCAGCGGACTCCTTTGCATTCCGCAATGCGGTTTCTAGAGCTTTGACTCGCTCTGCTGTCGCACGCAGGCGCTTTTCCAACTTGGGCAGCTCACAGCGAAGGTCTGCATTGTCTTGAACGAGCTAGAAGATGCGAATGTTTGAACTTTCTGTCAGATATTCATGACACAGCTATCAAACAGTGAGAAAACAGAGAAAACAAGACAACAGACAGGGTCATGGAGAAGTCAACATACAGTCATCTAAAAGTCACTCGAAGAGCAGGAGCTTCTGCTTCAATTCTGGACTGACTGGGAAACTACTGGAAGACTTTGGCTCTTTGTTGTATCCAAAGATGTCTGTCCATCACAGCATATTTCAATGGCTGAGATCAAACCTGTCAAAGGAATGAAGTGACCTGGATGGGGCTGAGTGCTCACAACCCAGGCCTCAGTTGTTGAGCCACCGACCTGTTTGTGGACCTTGCTGAGCTGCTCCAGGTTGTTTTCTAAAAAGACGATCCTTTGCCTCTGAGCCAGGCTGCCGCCAGCCTCGTCACTGTCGCTCTCTGAAACCTGCAGCGGCAACAACATGTGCAGTCCATACTTTCAGTCACTCACTTTGAATACAAATCCTCAAATGTCGAATGATAGCAACCGGATATAATCTTAAAACTGTCGTTCATATTTTGAAAAAACTGAAAACCTGAAATATGAAAGCGTAAGTGCCCAGGCCATCGAGTGTCCGGGTGGTTCACTTCCTCAAAAAGTTTGATCTCCAGAGAGTTTGATCTCCAGATCAGCTCAGACTCTCACGTCCAGGATTGTAATTCAAACTGTGGAGGAGAGATGAAATGTCTGCTTACGTTCCTGACCCGGGTGCCGATGTCCTGGATGAAGAGTTTGCGAAGGTTGTTGAGTGTCTGCAGCTCTTTGGCCTGTCGTCGAAACAGAAAAACTCTGAACTCAGCTATGACACATAAAACGATAATGGCTGAGGGCAGACTGACAGAAAACTGGCCCTACCACAGTTTCCTCCAGACCCTTCAGGTCCTCTTTGGCCTGTTCCCTCTTCTCATTCAGAAACCTAAATCGGACCATTCAAGCAAAGAGCTTCAGTCATATACTGTGTGTGAAAACATTGGTCTTAAGTCGCTGCTTTGTGTGCCGGAGCTCTGAGTTCGGTCAGACCGACAGCTGGAGGGAGCTCTTCCTCTCTAACCTCTGTTATTGGACGACACGTTAAGTTGAAAAGGGAGTTTCCGAAGAATGGAGACCTGATGTATTGTCTGCCTCGTGAAGTGGAACTGATGCGAATGACTGAAAACGCTCTGTAAAAGTGCGTAAAAAACGGAAGCACAAAGAGACAAACTTACTGCAGCTTCTGGAGTTTTTGCTCCTTCACGTGATCCTCAGCGGCCAGTTTATCCAAGTCACTCTGAAGTTTCCTGTTCTCCAAGTGCAGACTCTGATTCAAGCTAGAGGAGTCCACATGAAACATGTGACAGACTATCACAGCAGGGAGGTTCACCCTGAATACCAACCAGTCAAATGCAAAACAAAAGGTCTCTTCAAGCAAGAGAGAAAACCTACTCCTTCAGTTGGTCCATATCCCTCTGTTTCTGATCAATTTCATCTCTGAGTCGACTCAGTTGTTTTTGATGAACTTCTCTGTGGTTCTCCATTTGTTCCTCCAGCGTCCTCTGGAAAGACACAGCGAAAAACTCCTCAGTCACCTTCAACACCATCAACATCTCACCAGAACAGGCTGTTTTTTTAGCATGTTGCATGCTTGGAGGAACTCGGACTGTCAACTCTCGCATATGTATGTGTGCATCACGTGCAAATGTTCCATTGAAATGAAGACATTTCTCGAATTTGATATGAACAACACAGTCTGAACATGACTCATATTTACCTTCATCTCCACAGCGTCCTTTAGCCTGCTCATGTGTTCCTTCTCTTTGTCCATCACTGTCAGCTCATGCATTTGTCCTGAAACACACGTACACGCACACACATTCTCTGATTTGCTGCGGAGACTTCCATTTCCAAAACCAAAAGCCAGACAGTCAGACTGAACAGCAGATCGTCAGATTGCGTGTCGGACCCTGAGCATGGAGCTTGGCGATCTCCTCCATCAGCGAGTCCTGACTCTCCTCCAGGTGCCTTTTCTTTTGCTCCGCCCTCTGCAGGTCATGGCTCAGCGAGCCCAGCTTTGCCTGGAGCTGCACAAACATCTTCGATTAGTTGAGTCATTCGCACCAACGCAGCAATCTGAAAGTAGTCGACACCAGCATGCAGAAAAACTGGAGGGTGAAGGATGGAATCAAACAGCCACGGCTCACTGCCGTCGAACAGTCATGTCAACGACAACAAACAATACAAACAGTGAAGAATAAGAAACAAAAAGTGATTCGCTACTTTTGGGACGCTGATCTGAACCTCCAACCAGTAAATCTCTTCTCTTTCTATAGAACTTGTGGTTGGACAGTCAATTCATACAATTCCCACGTGTCCCATTCTGGTGCAGACAGAGGAGCGAATGGCATGGTTGCAATCAGTCACAACCTGCCACCACCCACACGTTGTTCAGTTGTCGTTTGAAGCGTGTCAGACTTTGGAACGAGCAGGATGGCGTTTGTTGTCCACCATCCTACCTGCCGTGTACTCGTCCTCCACGTGCGCCATCGTCCCTTCTTTCAAAATCGCTTGCTGTTTCAAGTGAGCATGCAAACAGGCCGTTGACTCTGTTGACCTGCGTCTCCGAGGACATCACAATAAAAGCTCCAAAGACCAATTTCTGTTTCAAGACTTTTCATTCCCATTGGACAACACGACGTCTTTCCCAGACTAAATAGAGGCCGGCTCACTGTTGCCTTTTCAGCCCAATTTGGCCTGCCTGGAACCCCAGCCAAGCAGGCCTGAAAAAGAACCTGGCACAAGATACCTGAGCTGACAGCATCACTCGGAAACCACGTGAAAGCTTGGCTGAGTAAGGTTGTGTGGTCACGATGGAAAAGTGTCCTAAGACATTTGAAACAGACAAGACCCGACACCAGCGTTTGGCTCCCGAGATGGCAGTTTCTATTCCTTCCACTTCGCCATTGCCTGTTTCTTGTCCCCTTCCATTGCTTTTCTATTCGTTTTGGGAGTCCTGATAAGATTCAGGTTCTCATGACAGATTGATTGGAAAAGCTTTTGTGTGCTGAGCACCAAAACTGAGAGGATGCATTGGAGTCGTGTTCATTTCTAAGTTTCAACGCAGCAGATCGAGCAGACGTGAGCTTTCGCCGAGCTGTGGCCGAAGCACGAGTTCAAACGGCACCGCATTCCACACGGTCCTAGCTCTTCTCGGAGGGAGGAGGTACCTGTGTGACGAGCAGCTGGCAGCTGCCCAGCTCCTTCTCTGTGGCCTCCGTGCGGGTGCTGCTCTCCAACAGGTTGACTTCCAGCTGCTTGCTGCGGTTCACCAAAGACTTGACTTCAGACTTCATCTTGCTAATGTAGAGACGAGCCGTGGTGAACTCCTCCTCCATCATCCCGCTCACCTCCGTCATCTAAAGACAAAACCAGAGCACACGCAGGTCAGTGGCTGCAGGTCTGTTTCTGCTGTCGCCACTTCAACCATGAAATAGGGAGAACTCGCAGGTGTCTGCCCGCTCCAACAGAAGAGACGTTTCTCTCTTCTTCTAAGGAATGAACTGAAGACTTCACAGGAGTACAATGAAGTGTCGGTCTGGGTCTCTGGACCAGGCACGAGTTTGAACGGTCACATGCAACCTCACAGGCAAAGTGATAGTGGACATCTGTGATCAGAGGACAGAGGAGGGACGAGGACCCACAGCATGGAGTTCGGTGGTCCCGAGGATGCCCCCGATGTCACCAAGGTCTCTGAGCAGCAAACTGAGGATCTCGGAGGACCTCCTCTTATGATGGGAGCTGAACTCCTGCAGAGCAGAAAGCTCTCGCTGGACGGCCTCCAGACTCACCTGGAAACAAATGAAAGGAGGACAGTTGGGGACAGACAACAGGACAGCAGATGAGGACAAACCAGAAGTCACCAGCTGCAGACACACAACAGGACCACAGCTGAGAGCCACAGCCACCTGATCCCTCATCAGGTTCTTTTTACGTCTACTTCTTCACTCACAGTTTTTTGTGCCAGCTCCTCGTTCAACTGCTGGTTGCAGCGGTTCTTGTTCTCCACCTCCTGGCTCTTGTGGTCATAGTTGACAGCCAGCTCCTCGAGCGCCTGTAGCACCTCCTTCACCTCCTCTTTGGCCGAGTCGCTGTCCTTCTGCAGCCGGGACATGTCCTCCTGCTGTCGCTCGTAGTCCTGACGGCTCGAAAGCAGCAGCTGCGGGATGAAATGGTGGTTACCAGACTGACCAATGACAGAGGAGCAGAAGCTGAACCTGTGTCAAAACACACCTCGTCCTGGTCCACCATCTGCTGCTTGAGCTTCTCACAGGCCTGACTGTGCTGGTTGATCTCATCGTCCTGAGACATAAACATAGACAAAGGAGCAAGGATCCTTCTCACTCTGAATGCGGGCTCTACCTTGTTGTCAAGCTGGCACTCACCTTGTCGTCCAACTGCTGGTAGAGGTCAGATATGAGCGTCTCATACTGCAACTTTTCTTCTCCGGAAAGAGGGATGGGAGGTGGAGCCAAGCTGTCCATCACTGTGGCCATGTCACTGCCGCCCTTCTTGTTCTTGCTGCTCAGCTGCTCCTCCACGGGAACGGACTCGCCTGCAGAGGAGCCGCATGTCATCAGCGCAGTCACCAAAGGAGTGGGTCTCGTGGAAAAAGTCCGCTGGCCGGTAACTCTCGTGTCCGCCGCGGCACTTCTCACCTTTCCTCCAGCGTTTCAGCTCATTCTCCAGCTTCTGGATCATGACGCTCAGAGTTCGGCTCTTTTCTTTTTCCTTTTCGTACTTCTTCTTCCACTCCTCAGCAGTGAGCTCCAGATTGACAGTCACGGTGTTTTTAATGGTTTTGGCTCTGAAACACAACACGATCCCAGTCACACAGAGCTGCTTCACATCATTTTGGTGCCGTCAAAAGTGGGACTGGTGGTTCGGACTTCAGTTCCAAGTACCTCTGCCCAAACATGAGGGTGGACTTGGTCTCAGCCTCGTTGTAAACAGACGGCGAGCAGCAGATGATGATGGTGGTCCGACAGTTTCCTCCCAGAGAGTCCTGCAGGATCCGGGTCATCTTACTGTCTCTGTAGGGAACGTGGGTTTTCTATGAACACACACATACTGTGTTAGTGACATTTAGTGCCAAACACTCACAAGACATCCTCCAGCTCATTACTTTTGACGTTTTCAGTCATCTCTACTGCTTGTTGCTTAGCCTCATGTTCCTGGTATCCATTGCATCGGGCTGTTTAACTCCAGGTTGTCCCTGAAATCCCATTCAGGTGTGGGAACAATGGGGACCCTAAAAACCTGCAGGATTAGTGGCCGCCAGCGAGGAGTTTGGACGCCATTGCTCTCGGTATAACTTTGATTTATCTGGAGATGTTAAGAACTGAGGACATAAGAACTCACCGTTCCTTCACTCAGAGCAGCAATAACGTTCCCCAGAGCAGACAGAGACTTGTTGATGTTCTTGGCTTCATCCAGCACGGCGCCCTCAGCTCCAGTTTTGCTCACCTGAACATCAAAATGAAAAACCCAACGCGCAAGGCAGCGGAGTCAGATGTGTTCACAACGACAACAATACCAACGATGACGACGATTAGAACTGATAGACTCAGTGTTGTTATTCAGTGTCAGTTTTGATCGAGCAAAACGGAAGTTTCCAGCAGTTTCTGTTGGATCATGACTTCAACTGTACAGAGTTGCAGCAGGTGACTGTAAACGGAGGCTGACGGGCAACACGAGCGTGCGGCTCGGAGCTGAAAGAGGGACCCTCGCCACCTTTTCACTGCCTGCCAGATCCACCAGGTAGAGCTTCCCCGACAGTTTCAGCTCCGTCTCCACGTTCTCCTGCTTGATGTTGATCAGAAAGATGCTGTGACTGCGAGAGCTGTGCTCGTTCATGTCTGCAAAGAAAACATGTGACAAAACACCAGTGACATCTGCTCTGTCTTTATGGAGTGGCGCCCCCCATAGGTGTGAAGTGTTCAAGCGGTTTCAAACAAGGCAGTTTCAAAACCTTTCTCTCTCATATTCCAAAATAAATCCAACCAATGTGCTTCTGTCTCTAACAACGCACACTGAACAGCTCTGTCTGAAACTGCGATCATGTAAAAACGCAAGTGTAATGGTTTGAAAAACAAAGGAGTCATAAAATTGGTGGAAACTGTGATAGTAATAAGTCCCTTCTTAAAACAAGGGTCCTCGTCAGTGGCTGTTTCTGGAGTGAATGAATTGTTTTTGACAAGTGTATATGACTTATGGGAACCACTAGAGGGCGCCTCAGCACTAGCCATCTCTTTCATCAAACGGCGTCCTGAAGGGCCCCTGTGTTTTCCGGCATCCACTTTGTCCCAGTATTAACAGGGGTGGGACAGAGAGTGAACAGGAGGAAATAAAAGAGCTTAAATAGGAATGTTGCTGTTAATTGATCAATAAATACAGCAAATATACTTGCAATGCAAACTAATCATGGTTAATTTTCAAATATTTCATATGTTCATCAGCAGATTGTGTTTTTTGTAATCATAAATTTGTTGGCATCTTTTGTGTTTTTGTGTATCAGATTATTTTGTCGCAGCAAAGGATCACTGGTACCAAAGTATCCGTGGTACAGAAGGGACTCACTGGTGACGGCGACATGTCTGTTGGCCTTCCCCTCATCGATGACATCCATCACTTCGTCAGGGCTGGAAACGAAGCGCTCGGTGCAGCCCTGACAGCAACACAAGTACAGCACTTGATGTGTTGGAATTGGAATTGGAATAGTTTATCGTCATTGGACCAGTGCACCGGAACAACAAAATGACATTTTGACCTATCCAAGGTTACATACAAACAGACAGAGACATGACACACGAGACAGGAGGACGTTCAGCAGCAGCCATGTAAGGCGCTCCATCCGCAGATACGCGGTGAAAAAGACACATTAGGAAAGATGGTGGAAAGAAAGGAACCCGCAGCATGAAACTTCAATAGTACCACATTACTGTTGGACAATGTATCAGTACAACAACACGTGGTAGGAATATTGCACGACTTGGTTTGGAACCAGAACTGTGAGGAACCAGGGCCAGAAACAATAAAGAGAGACAAATCACCTCCACTGTGATAAGTACGAGTACTACAGTTCAATGAAGGAGTGTGCATACCTTCACAAAGGGAACCCTATTTTTATCCTCGTGGACAGCCAGGTTGGTTTTTGACACTGAAACAACGAGCAGTGGAAAAAAGGTTGCGATTGTTGCTGCAGTGTTCCTGCAACAAGGATTTATTTTGAAATACATGAAAGCTTCTCACCATCGAGGAGGTCTCTGATTTTATCCAGATAGATTTCAAAATAAGACACCTGAGAAAGGAGCCACATTTGCAAGAAGAAAACAGAAAATCACCAGAAGGAACTTGTAACTTGTGCATGACACGACACTATCATGTGATAACTACCAGAGCATAAAGGTATGTAAAATGCATTGAGTGTCTTGTGGTGTTCCTTCATGGTTGTTCAATAAAGACTGAACAGATGGAGCACAGGTGGGCCAGTCAACACATCGCTGGTCTCTAATGTGGTCTTCCTTCTGCCTGATCTGAGGTCAGGTCAGCTAAAAGGTCTAGAAGCACAGAACAAACTGTTCCTGTCTCTCTTGAGCAGGTTAGGGCCAAGCCAATCACTTTCAGAAATAGGCATTTCCGGAAGAACTCTACATGAGCTTATCTGTCTAACACACCCAGAGGGATGTCATGAGTGACATCATTACCTTAATGTGAAACTCCAGGTTTTCATCCATTGAATAAATGTGGTCAAAGATGTCTCTGGAAATGCGGGGGATGATTCCCATGAGATGAGGGTCATGAAGGTTCCCCTGAAGAAAGAGCCACCATTGAGAAAAATCAACACACAAACATGCACGTGCACAAACTCACAAACTCTCACACACACACGCACGCACGCACGCACACACACACACACACACACACACACACACACACACACACACACACACACAC
>JASSRZ010033982.1:0-20319 GCA_032164315.1 Malacoctenus gilli | reverse complement strand
ACACACACACATACACACACACACACACACACACACACACACACATACATACATACATATATACACACACACACACACACACATATATATATACACACACACATATATATATATATATATACACACACACACACACACATACATACATATATACATATACACATATACATACATATATACATATACACATATACATACAGAGAGAGAGAGAGAGAAAGATTCTGGCCAATGTATAGACATATTTATATTGGCCAATATTGGACATCGGCCATTACATTGGATAGCGGTTTTTGAAAGCCCCCCAATATTGATATCGGCCTCCAAAATCCGGTATCGGTCGGGCTCTACTTATAACTGACTGGGCATTTTGAAAAATAATTGCCTGTCCCAATTAACCACTGAGTCTAATTGACCAGTAGAGGGCGCCAATCACACTGCCACTGATCAATTGCCATGGCCCTGGCTTCGTGAAAAAAATACTACTTCAATTTCAAACTGGCATAGTTTATTTATTCATTATTTTGTTTTTTAAATGACATTTGCTATTGTCCACTGTTAGAAAGCCCATGTTGTTTAGACCCGTTGTGACTGTTATGACTGGTCATTTGTATTGTTAATCGCTCATGCCTATATATCCTACGCTCTTGAAAGCACCTTAGGAGTTGCGACGCCAGTAAATGTAACTAACTTATCAGGAGCTTATCGGAGTCGCTATGATCCTGCAGCAGATTACTGGAAAATTTTCATTTTCCTGTTCCCCTGTTCATCTCACTGTGGTCACACAAAGTGCATTCAGAACAACTACAACTGCAGAAAAATATAACAATCCTTTCCATGTAAGCAGTTTCCTGTGTGCTGGCTGTGCTGTGTGCCGTGCCATCAAAAGTTTCAGCCTTGTTGATTCAGTGATTTAGATCTTTTGGTGCATCACTACCAAAGACTACAATTTTTTTCGCATCAAAGGTGAGAATCTGGTCAATTTCAAACTAATTTACTTTTAGCCCTGAAAAGAAAAAAAACATAACAGAAACTAAATGGAAAAGGGAAAGAGTGTTCATAAGTAAATAAAGTACGATGAAAAAATGCAATACAAACATGCTAAAGGTTCGATTTTTTTTGAATGATTTATGTGTTAATGTTTGTATTGTCATGAAGTTTTCATATTATATTTCACTTCCATTTTTAATTGGACATAGCTATCACAGTACATCTGTGACTGTTTGTTTGGGTGGACCCAAACACCAAGGGGAAGCCTTGAATATGCTGACGTCGCCTTATTGCACAGCACTCAGGTGTAAATGAAGGCCATGGGGCTCTGTGAAAAGGCCAATCAAAAAATAGCAAGCTGCAACATTTTATAACCCAGTTTTTCTTTATGCATCAGGAGTCACATCACAATCAGAACATTTAACTGATTTGCAAGTTTGCCCGATAATGTGCAACCCTAAAACGCACTCTGGGGGGTTTTGCCCATACGTGAAAGGGACACGTCGATCATCATGTGACAGGGGGTTTGTATTCAGGCCATGAATACGCCTGACCTTGTTCCAATCACCCAAGGGGGTTCCAATCATCCAAGGGGGCCATAAGATGCGAAGGTTCAAAAACAAGGCCAGCCTGGGGACTCAATATAGCAGAGCCAAATATGGCCCATTTAATTCTGAAAAGGTGCATAATGAATTCATGGTACAGAGGAGGAGTCCCCTGGTGGGACGCAACTTTTCTGCAGCAAGGAGCTGCTACACTCTCCCTGAGAGTGCTATATTAAACCTGTCACTCCTAGTTTGATCCCAGATCTGCTTCATCGTCGAGCCACACAAGTACTTCTATCCCCCCTTGTGAAGTGGTGACACCGGGGGGCAGGTCGTGCACTCCATCCAGCTGTGTGAATCGCTAGGAAGGAGGCAAAGACTTCAGCTTTGAGATGAAGTATGCCGCGCATGAGAGCATGTCAGGCACGGAGTTAGAGGTATGAAGGCTCGGCCGAGTGAAGGACCAATGGGTCAAAAAATCCAGAACGTCCTGACAGGGGTTTGGGCTGTGTTGAGGACCCGACGACTGCTGCCGTCTGAAATCTTGACCTGGATCAGTGACAGGTGCCTCCATTAACTAAACAGCATTCTGTGAAGTAGTCCCACCTCTATAAAGCCAACGTGGGGACACTTTGAAAATTGGCCTTCTGAACGAGGATGGTGTGACAAAGAGGGACTCATCTGGGTGGTTGTCTGACCTGTTTCAACGTCATTGATGTGCCAGATAATAAAGTACATATCATTGCATGAATCAAACTGTAAATTAATTTAAGTCTTTCATTTTCTTTAATAAGCTGCAATTCAAAACACTTGTCACTCCAAAACACCTTTGTTAAAGAAAAACTATTCATTCACTCATCATTGTGAAACAGAAATATTAGAAAACTTGAAATATTAAATTACCAATAGTGTAAAATGTCTTGAGCAAAATCTCACAATTAGCAGCTTTCAGTCACTCCTTAAATAAATTGGTTTCAAACAGTCTGATAGAGTATTTAGTGTAGACATCCACAGTAGGCTTGCATCACTTTCTGTCTCGAAAGTTTTTCATGGTCTTTGCTATTTCATTACAAGTCAGTTCCACACAGTAAACAGCACTATTCAGCAGAGCAGCAGGAGCATGTCCAGCTTCATGAACCTTGATCATATGGCTGACTGGTTGTCAACTGTCGTGAGCTTTGAACACCTTTATGATTCCTGCGACTGTTGGCAGAAGATGGCATTGGTGGGTGGAAGGAGCTGTGCTCTAGCATTGATCAGAGTGCTTTGACTGTGTTCATTTTTGGGCATGGTGCAGCTCGCAGTGTGATGCAGATGAAGCAGCTTGCAGCAGTTGGAGCTTCATTCCCCCTGTATGTGTTTTGTGGAATGTTTTACAGTGTATTTGCGATTTTTTTTGCAGAAAACAGCATGGGGCATGGCGGCAGGCGAAGTTAATGACAACATCGAGAAAGTATACACAAGGGAGGTCGGTTCTTCATGATATTCTGGCAATAAGTTTGCGCGAGGGTGGGGTGTGAGGGGGTGGTTTTAATAGGTCTGACTGTAGCACAGAGGGCCATGTGCAGTTCTGTGCAACGAAACCTCAACAGTCTGTATGTCACTGAAGCTTTACAAGCATATAAAAGCATTTGAAGATGAATTCACACAAATCCTCTGCTGCAAAGTGTAGCATGTGATGTGCAAGGGCTGTCTTTCATGCAAATCAGCTTAGTGCACTGAGAAGGTCTACCTGGGAGCTGTTCCTGATGCTCCAATAAGATTTGACATCACTTAAAACCCAGCGCTCACTCGCGCTCACACAAAAGGCACCATCTTGGCTCAAAATGATCAGCCGAATGTGAATTCTCCAGTCAGCCAACAAAATCGCTTTATCACGAACTGCTACAGGTAAACTAAAATAGCAGCCACAGCAGGAAAATCTGGGGTTGGTGTTTCCACCAGAACGAGCCCTCGACTGCACAGCCCCATCCTTGACCAGTGACTCAAGTTGACCCTACCAAAGTTCACCTGACAGGACTTGACCAGAAGTCAACCAGAGCCAAGAGGCGTCATTCTCCAGCCAGTCCTAATGTGCTGGTGAAATGTCAAAAGGAATGTAGAACAGGCGACTGTCCGGAGGTCAAGTGATACCAAGTGATTTGGATCAGGTATGCACCGATCCACGTTTTTCACTCCCCTTACAGATGCAGATATCTGAGGTTTAGTATCTGCCGATACCCATCCAATACGATCTTATTGACAAAAAACAGTGCTGAATTGATTTCTTGAATTGATCCAAAAAAATTCTAAACAGAAATAAATTTACTGAATTACAAATTTATTAAAAATTCTGTACCAGTACAGCACACTTAGACACATATAAAAACATGTAAAAACAACACAACTTGCATTTGGGACAGAATGCAAGTTGTCTATGAAACGTTCTGCACCGACAAATGCAGCTGTGGCCGCGTTCAAAAAGCAGGAAGATGCTAACTATGACAGAGAAAGTTGCACTTCCGGACATGCTAAAGGAAGCAAGAATCTACATGGCTGCAGGGCTCTATTACTGAGCACAGTACAGTATAATAATTGTAAACGATAAAGATGACAACTTCGCAGGCTTCGCCTGTTGCTGGTTCTTTTTGTAATGTAACCCCGCGATAAACGAGGGTTCACTGTACTTGACTGCCCTCTTCTGGAAAGCCACAGACCCTCCGTAAATAGCTCCCGCAACCGCTCTGTGACCGGACCCACCGCTCTGTGACAGCCCCCCATAGTGCAGGATTAGATGTGCCGAGATGCGGGGCTGCTCCCAGATTTAACAGGTGGTTCAGGTGGCGGTGAGACTGGAGAGCACCATCACAGCTTCCCTCAACTGAGCAGCAGGCTGAGCCCTCAGGAGGAGCAAGTGGAGGCATTGAAGACCGAGTGCAACAACACCGGCAGCAAGATCCAGAGCCTGCAGGCTGAGACCGAGTCCATCAAAGCGCTGGTGAGACGCACGGCCAATGGTTCGGCCGCCCGCCCCACCTTCCATCCAGCGTCTCACCTCGCTAAATGTGTGAGACGCATTACTGCTTCCCATCACCGCTTCCCTCAACAGTCGCATTCGCAGCAGAATCTGGTTTGCTGTTTGTAGATGCTGCCGGTGGCTCTTCGGTCTCCGGGCTGCTAAGGGAAGCTAGTGCTGGCGGGGAAGAGTCCTGGCTGGCCGTGTTGTCCTGAAGCTGACTTCACAGAACTGTCTGCGACATTAACGGGAGTGAAGAAATTCCCCATTTCAGATATATACTTTAAATTGTCTGCGTTTCTGATGTGTTTTTTTATCTACGGTTTGCACCCTCTCTTAGCTTCTCCGTGTCTGATGCTTTCAGCTATAGGCAACCCACTCAGTGTTGTTGAACAGCGTCACCTTGACCCGCCTCTTGTGAACGGACCAATGAGGAGAAGGTCTTTACTTCAGGCCCTCTCTTCAATGGTCAGTCCGCTCCAATATATGCTGCCAGTTCGCAAGTACATGACTTTATGCACATCACAACACATAGAATTGGACTGGATAGATTTGCCTTCATGGATTGGCCACATTGTCACCGATACCCGATCTAGAATTTTTTCCTGTACCAATATTGAGATCAGATTGGTGCATCTCTAATTTGGATGACACCCATGGAACAAGTCGCTGGAAAATTTCCATGCAGCTAAATATTCCATAATGAACAGTCAGTGGTTCTCTTATTTAGTGGAAGCTACAGGACATGACAGCAACTTAGCCACAAAGTGGAAGGTCACATAAAGCTGATGCCCTGCGATTGAGAGAGCATCAGTCAAGTGGGGTAAAGATTATGACAAGATGGGCATCACAACCAAGAATGCAGCAAATATCAAAGTTAAGGGACTTCGTTGTTGTGGAAAAATTACCTCCACCAAAGAGGCTATGTTTTCCCCAGCCTTAGTTGGACAGTCAGTCGGTTGGTTAGCAAAATTACAGAAAAGATCCAAAATGAAGAAAAACATCATTTCTGTGGTGTGTGGGAACAGCATGTGGCCACTTGTGCTAATAATGTCTTTTCAATGCAGCCCAGCCAGCTCAGTCAGTAGTTCAGGAGACTAATTCTGGGGGTTATAGGTCAGAGCCTCACGCTGGGTGGGACATCATCCATCACAGAGTATTAAACACCACATGCCTGCTGCCTCTGAATCATCATACACCGAGAACATTTTTCTCTGTTAAAAATCCAGCTGACCAGTCTAAGTTTGGCAGCCAGGACAACATCACATGTTGAGGACCAGTGGAAAATGTTCCCATATATCATGTAGTAATTTCCTACCTTTTCTCCCCAAAAGCAAGAAGCCCTAAATAATATGTGCACTTTTTTGGTAAAATAATAATTTTTTTAAAAAGCCTTGAACTGGCATGTTTCTTCACTGTTTAGGGTTGTTTCTGGTAATTAAAACACCCGTCCGCCACATTCTCTGCAGCTCTCTTGCGGTGATTGTGGTTCAGCCTAGTTTTGCAGACATATTTCCTTTTAAATCGCTGAGCCAACATAAAGCGCCCTCGTATGCTCGGAGGAGCTGACGTCACTGAGCCTCAGTGAACATTTTCCAGCAACACCAAGCTTCTTCTGACCTGAAGCAGCAGAATGTGCTCATTTATCAAATTGAAGATAAAGTGTGGTTCAGTTCAGGGGGGACACAGACCTTTAGTGGCCTCGATGATGCAATTGATTAACGACAAGTCTGAGCTGGAATCTAAGCTAAACAGGAAAAAGTATCCAGCTGAAGCGTTCGTCTTCAGTGGAATTCCTTGTATTTGCTTTGTCTCTGCCTTCTACTGCTTTCATCTTCACACAAGCCAAATAGCAAGAAAAAATATAGTTAGAAAGTGTGGAAGGTTTGTTAAGTTTTTCCGTCAACACATTTTTCATGTTTCCCTGACGCACTTGGTTTTAAATTGACTAGAAATTAACCATGTTGACGAGTAAGTAAGTGATTAATTCACAAGCTTGACGATAACAGAGCTGTTTCTTTGGTCTCGTCTTCTTTGTCAGGTTAATTACATGTGATAGGAACCACCGAGTGTGATCATCCTTGAGATATGTTGCTGTGTCCTTGTGTTTTACTTCCACAGTCCTACCACGGGGAGCGAAGTAGGGCACAGGACTAAAAACAGAAATGGTGTCAGCGGTGTCTTCCCTGTGGAAGCTGAAGGCTGTCACAGAGGAGCACACAGCTTCTAATGAGCCCCCCACGCAAAGGCCTGCACAAAACTACGCAGCTTCTCCACGTTACTTCCCCACCACTGAACCTTCCAGCTGACATCTAATGCTTTATCTCCTACCAGTGGCATCATCTTCTCATCTGACCAAAACCTGCCCGTTACTTTGATTAGGGTAATATTATTTTCATAATACAAGCATTTTTGTAAAATAATATGAGGGATTAGCCAAACTGATAGAAGCAGCATCCTGCCAGGAAGCCACTGCATGCTCCACTCCTGCCGAGTAGTGAGCGGAGCTCACGGGTCACCTCCGAACAACCCCTCACCCCCAGTACCAAAGGATAGACTGTATTCATATATATCGTAGCATCAAAACACAAAAATTACAAATGCGATTGCTTTTCCCCCTTTGTTGTCTTTAATTTGTTTATTGCACACGATTTGTCGTGGGCTTTAGCTACTGCAACAAAACAATCAACACTTCCCGAGACAAGGAAAGACATGAAGGGGAGTTGGTGGAATATAAAGTGAGTGAGGAGGCAGGACCTCCTCTTTTTAAACACAACAGCATGCTCCATGTCAACGTGGCAAGTAGGCACCCTCACACTACACCTCTAAACAACAGCATCAACTCCAATGACACCCCAATGCTCAAACTCCCATGGTGCACTTCGGCATCTCCTGCACATCACGGTGAATCGGCCCCACATACGCCACCCTCGTACTTTGCAATGACTTCCTCCTTGAAATATCCTGTGTTTCACCCATTTTTCAGTCAGGGAAGATTCTTGGAACTTTAATGCTGGTGGCCTAATTAGAGGCAGCACTGATCACCAACATGTAGGCCCGTGATACCTAGACGTGAAAGGCAGAGTCATGACGGCACATTTTTCTCAAAGGTCAAACTAATTAAATTTCTCGTACCTCTCCCTGAACCCACCTATACAGAACCAACCCACTGTGATATGGATATTGATAGGAATCAAACAAAGCCTTGGATGTTTGGATCTTCTTTTACTCCGCTTCATTTTCCCTCTTTTGAAGAAGTATTTTTGAGATCACTGATGGCTACTCAAGTCTTGCTGACCAGTGTTCCTGCAGTTAAATACGAAATAAAAAAGCTTCCATGACCAACACAGCTGACTGACAGACTTTCCTGAGCCAAAAGCTAAAGCGGTGGTTTGTAAAAAACACAGAAACCATTCATGGTACAGCTATGGCCTGTGATTGTTTAGTCCGAGAGAAAACAACAGTGGGAGTTACTCACATTTCCAATATACCGACACACCAGAGGAGTCGCCAAAGAGTGATATCTGACAACAAAGCCCCCGAAACGCTACAGTGCGCGACATGAAGTACCTTTGTTACCACAATGCTGGACAGATAAGAGACAAAAAGCACCTTGTGTGCAACAGATTCAAGAAATAGGAGACAAATGACCAAATGATGGCTTCCAGCATCACCTCAATCCCAAATTTACTGCAGCAAGATGGTTTGTTTTAAGCCCCTTGAGCCTGAGCATTCACTCACATGAAGCTGGGGAAAAAAGCATCTTTTCTCACACTGGAAAGCTCCGATCTCAAAATGCAACACACCAAAGAACACAGGTTTTAAACCAATAGGTGTCCAATGATGCCAAACCTATGCAGCATATTTATAGACCCAAAACTCAAATATGAGCACATAGCAAATCTGCAAAAATGGCAAAAATCCACTGTGATGGCTTAATGTATTCCTGGACACTATAGATTTGCTGGTGCATGCCAGTCTGACCATAAAGATTTTTCTTGTGACTGCAAGTCTCAGGTGAACCTTTTGATTTTTCACACTCAAATCAGTGCTGGTTATAAAACAAAGCTGATCAATTTTCATAGAGCAAAGTTTGGTCGAGTCATTGTTCCTGGGATACAGCAATGGCCCTTCATAGTTTCATCATGCCATATAAGGCTTCACAGTATAACAATAAGTTTGGTCTAAACAATAAAAAAATTCTACTGTGAAAAATGAGCTCTATTGTTTCTACCGCAGTGTCACAAAAAACACACTTTACGGGAGTTTTTTATGTCGTGACGCTCCACATACAGCATGCCCAAACATGCGGCTGCCACTGTGAAAAACACAAACAAGCATGGAGGAGCCAGATGTTTGTGGCAGAAGAGAGGACAACTCTCGTGCATCTAACGCAGACAGAGGAGCTGCTGCTGAAACAGAGGTCAACGTCGGTTGTGTGGTCATAGTTTTGTTTTAAAAGGAGCGACACGGAGCAGACCGCTGTAGTTTGTAAAGTGTGTTGCAGTCATGTTGCTACAACTGACTCAAACACGACGAACCTCTTATCATTTGCAGAAAAACCATGAGAAAGAATATGATGAAAGTCAGCGTTTGAAGGCAGCCAAGGCTAACGTTGACCAGTCCACCTCTGCGGTCACTGCTCGGAAGAAAAACAACAGCGAGACGCAGCAGCAGCAGAATTTGGCTGAGGCGTATAGCCGTGTAACACTGTACCTTGAAATATAAAAGTTTGAGAACCTGTAGAAGTCTGAGATTCAGAAACACAACGTAAACACTTTATAAATTTTGACATTGTCAGATGTTTTTTTGGGGATGTTTTCATATCCATGTTACTTGAAGTAGTTTTGTATTTTTTTGTATACCTTGCAGCCACACTTCAAACACTTTAAAGGGTTGCATGTTTACGTTTGTTTTTTTTGGAACCAATATTTAATTTTGAAGAGCTGTTTGCTGCCAACATTAATGGCAATGTTAAGCCTTCCCTAGGCTGGCTTCATAGAAATATTTAGTTACTCAATCCTACATTACATGCTGATGTCATGTGAATGAGCTAGCCTGTTGAATGTATGAAGGTTCATTTCATTATCAAACCTTGTGTAACTAATTGTGGTTTAAAACAAATGTTGAATTATTGAAAAGTATTCAGTATTTTTCAGAGGGTTCTTATTAAAAGTAGTATTATTTAGTAACGAAACTTGAATATATCATTTAAACTACATTGCCACGTGGCAAATTTATATAAACTATGCATCAATTGAATAAACCAAAAATGTGATGTATATCGTATCAGGATGTAAAATGAGCTATATCGGGATATGACCAAAAGGTCATATCGTGCAGCCCTAATGCCATACTGCTCGTGCTAACAAGCGACCATCAGATTCACATCTTCACAGTTCCACTGACACTCGATGTGCATCGATTGATTTTGGCCGTCTTCGGCAAAACTGTGAATCCATCAGGAACTACAAAAGCACAGGCCTCAGTGACCCTGATCTCTTTGTGATGTTCTCATGCTGTGAATTGCAAAGCAACAGAAGCAAACACCGTTTGGAACACCTCTCTCCTGCGTCCTCCTCAAAAAGAGAACACATTTCATCAATGCAAATACATCGATTCAGTTTGTTCTTCCCTCTCTGGAGACCTGCAGTCCCTTAATGGAGTGCTGCAAACATCAAAGATGGACCACGTGACACCAATACAGAGATCTGGTGAGAGAGAGAAGGAATGTGGCCATTAAGGAGAAGTAAAGATAAAAATCAAATCATTGATGTCAAGATCCCTTTAGTGCAAGGCCAAAAGAACTTTTGACGATTTTAAATGGGATGAAAATTAATGATGTCAGCACAAGCTGAAGAGTTCATGACAGCTACAGAGCTGCACAGTGGCACCGTGGTTTAAAGTCTCAGTGATAGTGCTGCACATTCTTCTTTTTTTTTTCCCTTATGACTGATAACTCACACTGAATGTGAGGTTAACTGCTATCATAAAACAACAACACAATTACAGAATTTTACAGTCGAACACTTGCTGCTGAAAAGACTGAATGGAGAAGAAAAAAAGACATCAGAGCTGTGAACAGCTCAAAGCACAAAGATACCAATTCAAACTCAAATGTCAAATATTTGACATATTTTGTAATGTACAAAAACAGCTGAACACAATTAATACACCCTTTTAACTGCCCAGTATAAAGTCCTTTACAGCTTACTGACACAAAGTTCTCCCATGTGTCCAGAAGAAACAGTCTGACCCATGAATCAACATATTCTCTAACTTACTGAACAAACATACATGTACAGAAAACCAGGTGCTGCAACTCCAGCTTAACAATGCCATTGGCAGCAGTATTAAGGTCATTCTTACCTTTGTTGCAACTTTATACTTTTCTATTGTAATTTCAAAATGTTCCTAACAGGCATGTGGGAATAACATTTAAGAGGAATCCACCAAGTACAGGAACACATAAATGTAGCGTTTATTTTGTATTTCTGATATAAAAAAAAAAAAATAAAAAATCGGACTCATCATGGGATTCGGCCTGAATCGAATGATTGGGTGAGATTTGTGTTAATCATCTGTTACCCCATCAACCCCCTCTCCCCCCTCCCCTCTCCAGTCACCTTTTGCTGTCTCCACTTCAGCCTCACAGAGTGGTAAAAAAAAGCTTTGATAGTTGTGAGAAAAAAACAAATAAAAAAAACCCTGAAATGAGCGACCAAGGTGAGCTGCAGGGACGAAATAGGACTATTGCACACAAAGCCACAGTAAAGCAACAACTTGATGTGACAAGGAGCAAACACGTGTCAATGTCAGCTCTGCTTTCGAGCAATGGCGGAGAGTGATGCAGCTTCATCCTGACTTGTGAAGATATGAGATGATGACAGAGACAAAGTGTGTATATTCCTAATTTTAATCCAAGAACTGAAATGATTCAACGGAAAAAATTACTTTTAATGGGTGCATTTCGAACAGAGTCCCTGCAAAAGTTCTCACAGCTGATATCAGCTACATCTATCAGATACATAAGAACCTGCCTTTATACATGAGAGAACAAGAGCTTTCACAAGCAGGGACGACTATCCATGTTTCATGGCTGGCTGGGCTGACCAGAAATATAGCATCTCAAGGAATTGTTTTAGCTCAGAGAAGTAAGTCGTGTTCTGGCGATCAACTTTATGTAAATAGCAGCTAACACAAGAAGCTACATCTTCTGCTAAACCCATGCATTTGTTACAGAGAGTGTCTGAGTGTAACTCCCAGCTAAACAGTTTATGGATGGGATCTCTGAAGCCTTGAATAGAGTCGCTACACCACCACAAAGCGTCGGTGTTCTGTTGCTGTTCGCCGCCACCATGTCCCCAAGCTAACTGTGGCTGCGTTTGGGTCAGGCGGGGGTTAGTGCATAGAATTAAAAATGGAGGCTAGGTTGAGGTGCACCGTGCAAGATCAGTAAGTATAGCTTTAATTTAGGTCATTTCTATTCAGTCATGCTTCAGTTTTCTCCTAAGTGGTCACTTGTAGCATACAGACACCCCCCCGCCCCCGCCTGCAGCCAATAAGTTAACTGAAAATGTTTGCTTTAAAAAAAAAAATTGTAGCCAATATTATTAAATCATTGTCATCAGTTTACACTTAAACATTTAACTATTTGCATCATTTTTGCGATGCTAGTGAACGTAATGCACTTGTCGGAGAGCTGCCATTAGTCGCTATGATACTGCAGCAGGTTGCTGGACAATTTTCATTTTCCTGTTCCCCTGTTCATCACACTCAAAGTGCATTCAAAGTAAGTGCAACTCCAGAAAGCTGTAACAATGTTTTCTCTGTAAGCCGTTTCCTACGTGCTGGCTGCGCTGTGTGCTGTGTCATCAAAAGTTTCGGCCAAGTTTTTCGGGTTATTTAGGTCTTTCGGACGAAAATTGTAGGTGGCCAAAGTTTCGGTGCATCCCTAATTTTTAAATAACCATTTGCATTGCTTATTAAAACAAGCAAGTTCATGCTCTGAACCTGCAGGCTTACTGGGCCAGCCTATGTGTAGAGTTTGTACATCAAACTGAAGCCAGCTCCTCTATGTGAAATCACAGACAGTGCTTGTTAGCTGGCTTGTGTGACTCGCATCAACTGACACCTGCTCACCAAACCTTCTGGACCAAAGCACTTTGTGCTGTGCAGTGTGTGACTGTAAGTGTAATCAAGTTTATGTGTGCGAGTGCCAGGGCCACAATTAAGTGAACTTAAATCACCGGCGATATGACCGTTTACCATGTTGGCTTTGAGCCACACCAAATGAAACGCGGTCTTTAGTCAACTGTCAGCCAAGCACCAGCAGCAGGCAAGGGAGAGGTGAACAATTCATTAATGTGTCTGACTAACTTGTATGCACAGAGCAGCAGCCGCTGCTAATTGATCTTCAGCAAACCAATGTGAGGCAGGTTAGCAGAGTAAACGGTGAAAGCACTAACATCTTGCTTAAATGGCCAGAGAAATTTTGTGTTAAACTACATTTTCAAGTTACAGTCTGTTCCAGTAACATGATGCCTCCCATCAGCATTTACTTCCATTGGCTTTGACATGCATGGCAGGAAAGACCTTGAGTCAGTTAAAGAGTTGTCACTAGTTTGCAGAGTAAATGGTTATAAATTACCTGCAGAGAGTTTTGGTCCAACTCATACAAAGCCGACAGGTCATAAGTGCACATGCACCAATATTTGTTTGCTATTTTCATTAGCATGTGACAACAGTAACAGTGCTCATATAAACTCATTAGTCTTCAACAAAATTACATCATCATGTTTTCTGCATTCCTTAAAAATCAAGGAAGACATTACATTTAGCGGTGTAGATACCAACCTTTGCTGACTTTGTGAAATGCAGCTAACATGTATTAATGAGCAACACAATGGTGATAAACGAGCTGTGGCGCAGCAGAGCTATTTTTGCTTGACTGAGACACAATAAAGCAATTTAGCTACACATTGGTAACCAAAGCAGTGGGTTTTTATACAAGAAACAACTTCCTGTTTAATGGGAGGATCCATCTGTGGCTTGCTGGAGAAAGACCAGAGGTCACGGACCCAACACAGCCCAAAATAAAAGACGCTCAAGGCATTGAACACACACTTACAGCCTACATCAAACACTTACAGAACAGCTTGTGTCTGAATCGTTTATTTTAATATTGGCAAACAGGGGGCCACAAGCAGCCAAATTAAACCTCAGGTGGGCTGGATCAGTAGCAGCATAAGTTTACCTTAAAGTAGCTGGCTTTGGCTAATATTTCACTTGATTACTATTGTCCTCATCTGCTGCCCAGCTTTGGGTCTTATGGCTGTGTTATGACACTGATTAAAATCGCAAAAATCACCAAAGCACAAATTAGCACGAGAAGTTTGTTGCAATTTTTAAACTGTCCCAAGATCAGACTCTGACTAAAAGAATTGACGCTCCTGATGTAGTGTGGAACAACAGGGAAGGAGATGCTCGTAATAACCCCAGTGGCCTGAGACAAATGGGATTCTAGCACCAACCCCACTGTGAGCCAAACAGGAGCCAGCCACTCTGCTGATGCCACAGAGGCTGCTGGGCGTACAATACAGAGGAACAGAAACGGACTGGGCAATCCAAAAGGCCGGCAGCGCGGCACTTGGTGGGCGGAGAAGTTTAGGCTGGCGGTCCCATTCAGTCAATAACGGGCCGCCTCCACGGAAATCAATTGGAAAATGCCCTTGGCAGCAGAAGCCTGGGAGGCACCAAGGGAGGCACAAAAACGTTAAAGATGCATGAGCCGAGGAAGGAATATCAGTATTGTGACGCAGTGCAACAGCAGCCTTTGTCAAAGAGAAGATAAAACATTTCCTTTGTGAACGAGTGGCTCAAACAGAATGTACCGCTTCCATCAATAAGCCGCAACTGTGTGAACTTTGCCTCATGCCTCTATAGGGTCACACTTATAAGGAAGCAATTGGTCCCTTTCTCCTTTTCAGAGTCTACACAAAAGAAAAAGTTGGAAATTTGGGGTGGATTTACGTGACTGATTGTAAATCTTGTACAAAGTCTGGTCAGATTCTCTCAAAACTGCTTCAAAGAAGGCTCACCTGCAAGTACGCACCGGAAACTCTCTCTTCTCAAGCTAAGAACCTGACAACTTTTCCAATGTTTTAGCATTTTCACATGTTCAGACAGCAGAAGCATCTTTAGGGAAGGAGGTGGAGTTCCATCTGCTGCTTAGCAGACTCAGTCCAGCCGCCATTGGTCTCGATTGCACACGCCACTGACCGACAAAAGCAATCAGAGATCATCATCAACATAGGGTGAGTAGGTGACTGTGGTTTGTTTGTTTGTTTGCTTGTTTACAGGTTGTAAAACAGTTTGCAAACAACTGTGACAAAGAAGGAGCGCAACTGCAAACAGGGAGCTGAACAACATGGACAACATGAGTGATGCTCAGTGTAGAAAAACTGCTTATTTGACTGTGTCTGTGTTCATTTAGCTGGTAACTGCTCTGTGGACAGGTGCTGCAGAAAGGCAGAAACAAAAAGACAGAACATCGAGCTAGTGAAGAGGCGTGCCCTCTGCGAGGCAGTCGCTTGATTCCGTTTTGTCATTTTGTGGTGCTCGCAAGCATCCCCAAGAGATTTAAATTTGCCACAGTTGCCTCCAGGTCCTTGAACGCTCATCATTGTCTGTACTGCTTATTATTGCTCCTTGAAAGCTGATTTTTCTTAATAATCTGGACACATACGCATTTTAAACCTGACGCTAAAAAAGTTAGCAAGCCCAAACCCATTTTCTGTGACAAATGAAAGATATCAGTTCCTGTGACAAGGGCCTTAAAACGTGGACTGAAAGTGGTCAGATTCAGCATTTTTTCTTAAATATCCCGATAAGATGCAGTTTATGAAAGAGTCACCATACCGGCTGAAAATTGGATACATGTCTGTTCCCTTCATGACAAACCAGTTTCTGGGGCTTCAGCTCATCAATAATCATCTTTTTCCATTTTAAACCTACACCTTTGATCATGTTCTATCAACTTGGTATGCATGGTTGATGTGGTCAGACCTGGATGAGCTCCTCGTATCACATTTGCTGAACTGCTTTAGTGAGGAAGGATAATGTTTGTGAACGAGTCACTTGCTTGGTCCAGTTTGAGCTGCTTGAGTCAATGCGGTTGTCCTATCAGGTGCAGGCAAGATAGCTGTCTTGATCAAATGAGTTGACGTCGTAGAGACGCATCCTTTATCAACAACCACATGAACATGATCATCAAGCAGCCAACTTGTAAGATGTGGCTGCAATTCGGTGTGGAAAGCAACCGGGCCTGTGGACATGTACTTTCAGGCTGTTGAGTTTAGAAAAAAATAAAAAATCTTAACTCTCATGGGGGGCCAATAAAATGTCAACTACAAGGTTTGAAAGGTTACAGTTTGAGACTCCCACCTCAAATAAAAAAAGTTCTGCATCAAATAAAATAAAAAAATCTGATCACTCTGAGATTCAACAGACATCACTTTTGTGAACTTCTGTCTTCATATGAAACAACCCTTATGCCATCATTCAACCTGGTGTTGCCACCATTCAGAGGCTACTGTTCACATAGTTTTCACAGGGTTTCCAAAACCTATGTTGATGCCAGTATTGAGGGTTGATACAGGCTGACAGTGATCTCGGAGGGAGGGCAGTACCAACTCGCACTGCCTGTGGGCAGAAAAAGGAGGGGGGGACACAGCTGGAGAGCAGCTGGAATATGACATCAGCAGTCCTGTTTCAGTGGAACGGTCTGCCTGGTGTCCGAGTGGCACCATTCTGTACAGTGAGACAGCACGAGAGGCTGCGAGCATTTACTACTTGAGTGCCATTCTCTGATCATCCATCTGCAAGTGGAAGTGCCATCAAGCAGAGCAATGAAGGCACTGGCAGGAGTAGCAGGAGCTCAGAGGGCAGAGTGCGTTTCCTCTTCTCACTGCATTCAGAGTGTCACTGGAATCAACCTAATTACTGATGAAGCCTGATCACACAGGAACCCCTGTGCTGTGACTCTGGAACTGCAGCAGCATTCTTCATTACTAACCACTAATGTGATTACTGACACAAGATTATTTCATTGCACTTACAACCTGAGAGGTCACATGTGGCTGAGGGGCATGAATGGCATTTCAAACTGATTTCCTGGTGTTTTGTGATATAAAATCAGAGCGTGACTCACAAAAAAACGGGCTAAATGAGTCCTTTTCACATTCACTCACACTAGGAATGACAGTTGTAATGGAATTAAATCAAGTGATCCTTGATAGATAATAGAGTTGTCAGAGAAACAATACACACACTGTTTTTTCAGTCCCGTAAAATTCCCAGATACAACTTCACCCACATTGTTGCCCACAGAACATCCCCCTGTCCTGTATGTCATGTTTCTGTGTGTATGTTTGTAACCTTGGACAGGTCAAAACAGTAAATTTCTCCATTGTGAGATGAATAAAGTTTATCTTCTTGTGCATTCCTGTCCCAACTGAGGAGGGCAGCATATGCACAGCAGTCTGTGCTGGGACGAGCGCCAAAAGAAGTTATAAGAATAAGAATAATAAAATAACAACAATAATGATAACGATACATTTTATCCGTATAGTGTCAGGACACTTTAACGGATGGGTTTTGGGTTCGGTTCTTTGTGTGCAAGCAGAACAGTTGAACGCAGCACGCATTGCAAAAGATCACTGACTTGTGAAATGGTAGCTCTGATGGCAGACGAGGACATCAAGAAGAACTTCACCAGTTCGTAAAAACTCACGGAAACCACCAGGCGGCTTCACCTGCACTCCCCAGTATGTCACCTGTTCAGGCACAGCAGGCTAACTGTGTGCGAAATGAAAGCAGTGTAGCCTGAGCTGCTGTGTGGGAATGCAGGGCTCGAGACTGTGACTTAAAATTACATATGGGACCTTTAATCCCTGTGTGTGAAAGTAAGAATTTCATTGGGTCATCTTCGGGCAAGTGCATTTGTTTTAATGCTCCCACTCACACAGTATTGAAGTTGCAGTTGGCAACTGCGGCAAATTCAAACAACGCACACCACGTAAGGGGGAAGTACCGGCAGTGTCACGCCGGGAGCCTTGACTGTCACTCCTGTTCACTTCCACCTTCGTGTCCCGGCATTGCAGGTCCTACCAACAGGTCTCCACAGAGCAGCGAGCAGCTAAAAGGACTCGGGCTCATATTCATGTGAGTATTCAATTTCCTATGATAGTTCACATGCAGAAACGATAGATTATTGTTGGATTGAACTGACTTTTTCACTTTAGCAATTATAGATGCAGTTGTCTTTACATCCGATGCGGAGTTCAGAACGTGGCACCTTTCGTCTGACTCCAAAGATTTTGGCTGTCAGCTGAAGAAATGGAACACAAAACAAGAACATGGCGGAATGAATAGAGGCCTGAATACTGAATTGCATATCGCTGCTTCCAGCCTCTGACCCTTCGACATCATCATGCTTTTGTATTTTTCTTGTGTGATATTTTCCAGGGTTTGACTGCAGCCTCCGCCAGTAGTTTATTTATCTGGGTTACTCACTCCAGTCGTCATGTTGACAGATACATGGGCCTGGATGGACCCGTACCCCCTTCCTGAGAGTGACAGTGAGGATAGGCAGTGTCCCGGGTGTGAACGGTCAGAGGTGATGCTTCTGGCCCTGCGCAGACATCTGCTGTTATCAGTGCCTGACAGAGAGGATGGCTGCTTTCCTCTGAGCTTCTGTGTTGAAGCCCTGACTTGTCTTGGCAGCCAGAGAGCCAGTCCTGTACCACACTAAGGCATCATGGGTAAGGATGTTCCCGACAGAACACTTGTAGCAGGACAACAGCAGTGGTTGACCTCTTTCAGTGACCTTAAAAAGTACAGGTGCTGCAGTGCCTTTTTGCAAGGACATTTGTGTTCACGTCTCATGTAAGTGCCAGAGAAATGAATATTCCCAGGATTTCGAAGTGACCCTCTCTATGGATGAGAAGGGGTTGGTTGGGATGGGGGGGGGGGTTCTCCTTTTTCCTCCTGATGTCCAGCAATAAGTCCTTTGTTTTTGATGAGTTGAGTGCCAGGGTACTGATGAAAGCCCAAGTTGTGAGATCCAGCACCTCTTCCTTGAAGGCTGTCTCATCTTCAGTGTGATTCAAGCCCCACCGCATTCCTGTGACACCGAGCCTGACTGACTGCCGGTGTAAAAAGTCTTTGAACTATCTGGACATCAATTCAGTTTTTGTAGTCTGGGTATTGGCAGCTGTGTCAAAGTGTTGGCACCCTTTGTGGAGGGCTGAGTTGATGTCACTGCTTGTTGACATGTTGGTTCCGTGTGCAGATTGGTGCTGATCAAGTCAAGGGTGCAGTTAAGGTTTGATGTGCCTCATAAGTCATTCAAAGCACTTCATCACTGGTGGAGTGAGAGCAACAGGTCTTCTTGGGCATGGGTACAATGGGGGCACATTGTAAGCAAGAGGGGATTATGCAGGCACCCAGCGAGGGGGAAATAAAGGTAGTAAACACCTCTGCTCGCAGGCCTGTGCAGCCCCTTGTAACTCTCCCCTGGATCCCCCCGGGACAGGGTGCCTTCAACGGGCTCACACCCCAGAACAGCCTCCTCACCCCCCTCTGACCTTACAGTGAGAACTAAGATATCAGAGGGTAGCAGCGAAGGGGCTTCCGCATCCTCTGACTTTAAACCAACACATATTACACACTGTTGTAGCTTCAGCCAAGTCAGAATCTGTGAAAGCGGTGGCGATTTGATCATCAGAAATACTTGAGTTTTTCTGTTAGATCAGTGGTTCCTTGCAGTGCAACCATGTCAGACAGTAATTTGACCACTGTCGCGAACCCACACCATTTCCCCACCACCTACTTTGTTTCACCTCTCTTTACAACCAGCAACATAACATGATTTGTTTAAAAAGATGATAGTGAACATGGAAGAAAAAACATCTTTTCATCAATTATTGTTTTCATAATTTTCCATCAGCCTAAACCAAAATCATGATGAAAAGTTTGATCATTCGCCCACTGACCACAGACTTGGCCATTTGGCCTGATTTCAGCACTAATATCTGAGCTCAGCCATAAGCAACAGAACAACAGAACCTTTTTGTTCCAAGTTCCATGTGAAGCCATGACAATCAATCAGCTCTGGTTGATCACAAGCACACTGCTGATTCAGCTTTCTCTTTGTTACATTACTTGTTCTTCTGCTCCAGACACACCCGCTCCAAGGACAGAGCCTTCACCTGCTGCTTGATAAATCTTATCCACCAATAGATATCATTTACATGAACTGTCACGGGGGCATTGAATTGCTTGTACACAACATAATGCATCATTTAGATAACAGTAAAACAGCTACTCGACGAGCTCAGACAACTAAATCTCACGTTTATGGACTCGCCTAAAACTATATAAAAAAACAATGTTTTAGGAAAAACAATACTTCAGTACATCAAATGTCCCGAATCCCAAATTCCACACAACTATGAAGAACTCAAATGCAAATATAAGAGCTAAAGAAAACATTACGTGACATGCTAAAATGATTTAATGTAGGGATGAACCAGAATGAAAATTCTTGGCCCAAAAACAAAAACTGAGGAAACCAAGGCCAAATACTGAAAACCGAAACACTGAAATAAATGATTGTCAATTTTTAGAATCATAGCATTTTTGGCCATGATAGGTGTTGACGTGTGTTCTCAATTATTGATTATTTGTATTATTGATTTGTGTTTAAGTTTGCTTTGATTCATGCAGTTG
>JASSRZ010033981.1:0-20340 GCA_032164315.1 Malacoctenus gilli | reverse complement strand
ACACACACACACACACACACACACACACACACACACACACACACACACACACACACACACACACACACACAATTCAATGACTGAAAAAAAAATGGAATGTTGTTTGCAGTGGCTGTTTGAATGGGCTTTAACATCAGCTTGAACTTACTGATTTTGGCAGTTGTGCAATCCAAAGACAATCACCTGTACCAGAACACTTCACACCGCGACAGGCTGAGGCTCTAAGTAAAAAAAAAAAAAAATCAATCCGACTTGCCCACCGCTTCTTTCAAAAAAAAAATTCCTGGATGGCTAAAAAAGTAAGAGAGTGTTCTCACTCTCAAGCACTTGTCCAATCAGTCACACTTCATTACAGTGGCTTTGTAATTTCCTGGACAGCATTCAAGTTGGAATTAAATCACTTCAAAGCAAGACTAGTGCGGGAGGGTAGATGGAGGGTGGGGGGAGGGGGGGGTTTCTGGAAATTACAGGCGATGAACTGCTGTCATGCCACAGTTCAGCGAGGCCTCACACTGTAATCCGCTGGAGATATGAGATTATTCCAATCAACGCCACAGAGACCCTGTGAATTCAAGCCAGAGCTGCCTTTCTGAGCAGCTGCGTGGGTCGCAGTCCGTGCCGTCGTGACCCGCATCCACACCAGACCTCAACGAGTTGTGTTGTGTTCTTTTGCCTCCCAAGCAGCGTTGTGAACATTTTTTTTATGTTTTCAAGCGCTTTAAAGCTCCCTATGGTTCTAAAGGTTTCACTTAATTAAATATGATTGACATAACCATAATTGAAGACTGAAAATTCCTAAAACAGATGCAAACAGACATGTCGTCTTTAATGATGCAGAGACGTGGAGGAAGACAACTGACTGCACGTCAACGGTCCTTCCTCAACAGATGTCTGAGGTCCGTCCCGGGCATCCCCTCACCGCGGGTCGTAGGTTGAGCGGAACTGCTGGCGAGAGCTCGGCAGGAGCAAACTTCCAGGTAAAGGGCACGAATCCGACCGAATCTGGCACAACCTCAGAGGGCCAACCGGCCATGTCACCTTCGGCGGTTCGCTGAGGAGACCCCTCAAGGGAGGGGGGGGGGGCATGACTGGTCGGGGAACAGCTGGGAGGGGGGAAGCGGTGAAGGTGGGAAAAAGACGAAAAAGATGGAGATGATGGGCTTTTTCCCCATCAACTTTTGCTTCATGAAGGGGGAATATAAGGAAACTGGAGAAGCCATTCATGCAAAGTCAATCATAAAGATTCATTAAAGAATCGCAGCTTTGTGCTTAGGTTACATACTGTCTGAGCTCAGTATCAATGTATCACACTTTGTGCTGATGATACTGTATTTTCTCCCTTTATTCAAATTCTTGCACTTGAAATCAACACAAAAATGAATAAGGACAAACACGGAATTACATTTTCCGAAAATTGCAATTATCCACTTTTTTTCTCACCAAGCCTCACCGTCAAAATGTGCTTATTATTTCACCAGCCTGGCCAACAGCTTCCCTGCTCCGCTTCACTGTCATCACTCTCACAGTCTTGCTTCTGAGGCAAAACACGCTGCTGCTTTCCAATTCTTGGTGCCAGAAAAAAAAGAAAAGAAAAAGGGGGGACTGGCTGCGACGCACTCCGCAGCGGGCAGCGCACACAGACACACGCAAAGACCAGCTGCAGAACACAGCGGACCGTTTAGCAACCAAAGACAGACAGCTAAGTACCTCCCCTCAGGAGTGGCTGATTAAAAAAAAACACAGATAAAAAAAGAGAGTGACGATCATTACACCCATCAGGTACAAATGAAGAGTGAAGACGAGGCTGCTGTGGAGCTTCCGCTTTTGTGACTAAGACGCTATTTGACAGGGACATCCCTGCATCCGACATGCCAATGGTATGCTCCCACTTGACTTGCAACATCTGAGGCATTGTGACTTGAGACAACATTTGACATTTTAGGGTGGCCTATTATTGTGCCCAGTCCAAGGATTGTCCAGCTCTTGCTCATTTTGTCTGATCACCCACTGGACATGCCCCACCCATGCACTGAGTAAAAAAAAACTCACTGACAGCAAGTTGGAACAAAAAGCAGAAACAAATCAAGAGAAATATTACTTTTGTACCGTAAAACGTCAGCAATGCTCGTTAACAGTTGTCTACTCAACATGGCAACAATGTTTGCCATGGGGCATTTATATTTTTGTTCAATGTAGTTCGCTTTAAGCTGTCGATAAACAGTTCACAAGTGGGAACATGTGAAAAACAAGAATATTTCTCTTTTGTAAAATCAATATCAATATCAATAGAACAATCCTGCCTCGGCGAGGACTTGAACCCTCATTAACAATCCTGTTTTGTAGCCTCCTTCCTTTGCGACATTTTGTGTGAGTGAATGGATGAATGGGGTTGGTGCTGTTAGTTAGCTACAGACAGAAGTCAGTTCAGAATTCGAGTGTTTGACCAACAGGTTTGTAGTTCTGTTTGAATGCATGAATATTTCGTTGGACGTATTCATCCAATCAAGCGCATCCAAATACTTTTGTTTAGCAATTCCAGTTCGCAGTCACTTTTTCTCATCTGCATCAACAAAAGCGACAAATGGTCAGTTTGAGTCACATGTGAATGGTCTCGTCTCAGCAAGCTTTGACAAATACCAGACAACAGGTTCCAATCACCCTTCCACCAGTGTTTCATTAGAAAGAGAAAAACGTCAACTCCATTCGAAAGGAGTCTACAAGATGTCTTTCACTGACCAAGTCGTACCACGATCCGATTCAACAGGCCTTCTTGGGCCAAACAGAACCTTTTCATTTTGGATGGCGGAGAGGAATTTCTGGGACAGTAACACCAAAGACAATAAGTGCAAACTGATGGATGGTGGCTTGGCAAGACGGAGCAAGGTGAAATGAAATGGAATTACGGGAGGAATCGTTAGCATCCCTCCGCGAAAATCAAATTATCAGCTTTCCAATCTTGGCCCCGTGGCAGACGGGGGGAATCAAACGAATGCCCTCTTGAGAAAGGAGAGCGGCGAGATAAAAGAAAGAAGAACTCTCTGGCTGACAACAAAGCAGAGTCCCGTCGGCGGCACCAGGCGGTCAGTAGGCGCGGCCGTAATCGCGCAAATACTTTTTGACTCGCAAAAAAACCCCAAATATCAAGGCAATTAAAAAAGCTCCTGGCTGTTAGGAATAAAGCCTCGTCCCTGACACGCTGAACCTGAACCCCGGGCGCGTTCATCAGTCTGAAGGGGGGGGGGGGATAAATGTTAACACGGCGTGGCTCTGAGACGAGCGCCGCCTGTGCAGGTAGATAAGCGTCTCGGGAGGTTGCCCGCCCGGCCCGGCCACCGCGGTGACATTCATTAATCGCGCTCTCAGGAGGCTGCTTGTCTTTCTATTTTTTTTTTACTCATCTGCGTAGCCTGAGCCGTGGGAAATTAAATATGCTTCTTATTTAGTCCGTTATAGGCCACTTTATATATATATATATATGCTGGTGATGGGATGACATGCAGGCTAAGGGATCCTGACAAAAAGGTACAGCTCAGCCCAGCATCAGAATGTGATGCCATGTGCCCGGGATAAAAAAAAACGAAGCGCTTTCTTGCTTTTAAATCTCACTTTCATCAAGTCCGAGTATTTAGTTGCAGTCCTTTTCTTGCTACGTACAGCGACTGAATGGCCACATGAGGGGAAAGAGAAAGAAGTCTTCGAGCCAAAAGTGGCGACTGACAGAAGGGCGAGACTGCGTGAGGCTAGGCGCAAAGCCGGCGTCGCGGGTCACGCGACAGCACTCGGGCTGTCCCGAGCCTCTGATGTTGCTCTCTATTGTTCTGCAGTAAAAATTTATCACACGTTTTAGATGCCTGAATTTGTGCCCGTGGCGCGGCGCTTTAGGGGGACCAATCTTACAGGTGCTAACTCACTCTCACTCACTCTATAGCCTCTCTTCAAGGCGTTTTGGGGGGCTCAAGAGAAAGTATATAGCCTCCGAGCAAATACATCTGGTAATGATTGACGGACTCTGATGGGGTTTAGGTATTTGTATTGGTCAAAGCAAACGGAATCACCTCTCTGTAGATGTCCTGTGACTTCATCATGAACGAGAGATGGTGTATTGGAGGACGTTTGTCCAAGCATGTCCACACTAAGAGGAGCTTAGTTTGAAATGATACAGTAGAGACACAGCGTTCACCCAGTATGAGTGAGATCCATTCGATTACAATGAAAGTCCCAGGACTGTTAAGCGTAACCGGGCGCCTGGGCAGTGTGACATGGAGCTGTGACGAAACTTTTGTCCATAAAGTCAGTTGAAAGTCTGTCCTGAAAGTTCTCAGAAAAAACTTCACACTTTGATCTCTCAATGTGTCCCCGAGTCCTGTGTTAAAATAGTCTTTGGGCTTCCTGATATTGTTGCTAGGATTTGGTTTTATGAGCCTAAACAATGCACCGTCTTGCCAACAACAGTGGGGGGGGGCCTCGGCAGCGGGTCGACTGGGGAAGCCGGAGCCCAGCTAACATCCAGACAAACTGATAATTAGCGTTATTTATACATCGTCTCCACAAATGAGGCCACGCCGCCCAAAACAACACAGACACGGAGGGAAAACGTTCACTCCGACTTCCTGTAATTCACGACGTGACGCCACCCTCAGTTTTGGCAGTCTCAGAAAAAAGGGCGACGGGGAGCTTGTTAGCGCAGCGCGTCGCGGGGGTGCCGAGTCCAGCATCTACAAGCGGCCTTCCTGCCTGAGAAAGGCGGAACATCCAAATTTTCCAGGGACAGTAAAGGTAATACAAACAAATTGGCCTGTCACACTGATGGTGGCGGCAGCCTACCAGCGCCAACCGTTAATAGGCCAGGCTTTTAACCCTGCCCCCCCCACAACTGTAATACACAGCAGAACGTTTAGGCTCCCGTCTGCTTCTTTTGTACGCACATTACCCCGATAAACAAACTTGTTGAGCAGTATTTGGAGCGTCCTATGGAAGGTCTCGCGGTTGTCACCGGTTGTCATACGAGACGGAGCGAAAATGGTGCGAATGGTGAAGCAAAGCTTATTAGAAGCAGGAAAAGAAGCCGGCGTCGACTCGGCTGGCAGGCGGCCCGATCACAACCGTCTGTAAAGTCCGTTGTCCTACTTACCAAACTGGCTGCAGCAACGTGTCAGGGACGCATGAAATAACAAGAGGGGGAAGTGGAGGAGCAAATCAGGATGCTCCGTTCGGCGGCGCTGCTCGAGAGCGGTCACCGACCTGCCACCGAAAACACATCTTCACCGGCTCGCGCCGATTCCACGTTGTTCGGACGTCACAATTAAAGACTGAGATCTCGAAGAGGGGAGCTTCTCACCTCGCAGGAGGCGACTCGATGACCGGGCCGGCGCTGAGAGTCGGGCGATGTGTTACTTCTCAGACCGCACTCGACTGCGCAAGCCGACGCTCGCCAGCCGGAGGAAAGCCCCGGCGCAGGGCCCCCCTGGCACATGAATCAATTGGAGACTCAAACAGCCATTGCTCTGCCGCCCGGAGGATTGACGTGCGTGATAGCTGGTTCAGACTTGCCCGGTGCCACTGACCTGCACCGGGGCCTCACAGTGGAGTAATAACCGCACTGCATGCCAATTTTTAGACCAGGAAAGCAGAGGTTTCTTTTCATTTCTTCTACCCCTTCAAACCCAGGTGCAAGGACAAACAGAACCCATCAACTCTGATGGAAAAACACACACTGCTCTGGAGAAAACACAATAAACATTCAATTTCTTTGGAACAATGATGCGATACCAACTTCATCTTCATTCTCAAGGTTTTGTTTTGCCCGTCGCACGTATTCACTGTGAGGAATATTTCGGCACGTCAGTCAAACAGCTTCTCGTGACTTTTCCCTCCAGTCCTTCGCTTTTTTCCAACTCTGATTCTAAAGCGCACGGTGTGTCATAATTACACACCGGCCTCCAAAGATCGCTGACTGTCCCAATAAAAGAATCGACATCTTTTTTTCTTTTTTTTTTTTTAAATCAGTGACGAGTGGAAACGTGACGTCGCCAGAGAGGCGCTCGTCCAGATGCGACAGCTGCTGTCCATGGTGCTTATGCTGGAAAAAGGTGCAAGATAAAAATTGAAAAACTGAAGACAAACATTGTCCAACTGCTCCAATTTTGTGACAAACACCCGTATTTCAGATCTTCACAAAAAGAAATTCACAAATTTCATTCGCTTTTTGTATATGCATCATGTGAGCTACTGGATGTGCTCCCTCATGAAAGGACATGCTTTCATATACCCTCAGAAGAGGCTTGGGTAGCTGTCGGATCACCTCAAGTAAATAGGTTAACAGAGCGAAGAGAGCAAACATCCCTTAATAGGAAGGCACAGCACTCCTCAGGTTTGCACTTACAATTCAATATTGATTCTCAACAGTATTGACACTGCACTTCCATTACATTCCATATTTTACAGGGTTGCTGTGATTTGCTTTGTGGGCCTGTCACTATGTTGTTTTCACGCTTCCACTCCACCACCCCCCCTCCGTCTGTCTCCCATTGGTGAGCTTACGGTTAATGAAACGGGCTGAGCATGGCCGAGCAGCTCTCCCCATTACTGAGGCCCCGACTGGAACAGATCAGTCTGGGAGGGGGAGCAGGGGGAGGTGAAACAATGTGTCTCATCCCGTCCGAAATTGTGTCCAATGAGACCTTGTGTCTGCGAGAAACTTTAAACAAGCACTCACCAAAGTTGGTTTTTTTCCGTTTGCGAATCTGACTTCAGACCGTAACCCCTCTGTTACAGAGAGGATAGATGGAGGGGGGGATAGCTTTATTTATCATCTGTAAATTTCAAAACTAACTTAATTATTTTTAAGCAGGTGAAATGAAAAATATTAAATATATTGAGTATATTTGACATGTCCACCTTTTCGACACTCCCTAATTAAAGTTATAGTTGGACATTGAAACCTTGGGAAGCAGTGTGGCGACGACGTTGAACACGAACACTGTACAAGTAAAATGCTGTTTGGAAGCACTTTGGCGGCCAAGTTAACGACTTGGAAAAGAGGAGAAGCTGTTTGCGAAATTTGTTCCGCTGCCATGAACTTCTGTGTGAACACAGCTGACTTAGCGGCAGGCACTAAGCAGGGCCCGCTCCCAGACATGAGCCCCGAGCAGCCGCAGAGACGTTCAAACTACGCTGGGTAACTTTTCTGACACCCGCTTCAGCTGGAGCTCGGCAGATCACAGGAGTCAGACTTGCAGCCGTACAGTTACATTAAAAAACAAAGTCAGTGGATAGACCGTGCAGACTGTGTTCAGCTTTACATTTGGTGATACATTTCTGAAAAATCTTAGACTCTTGCAATATCTTTGCATGGGCTTTGTTCTCAAGATCTATACATTTCAGACTTTGTCTGACGGGGGAAACATGTACTAATTTCATCGAGTGCAGTCACTCAGTAACTCAAATCACCCCTGCTCATGTTTACAAGTAGATATTTACTCTGTTTACGCAATCAATTAAAATGCAACGTGAGTTATGTATTGTGAGGACTTTGTTAATGTGAGGTCCCTGCTAATACACTCCCCTTGTAATACAGTCCACACGTCTCCAGCTGAGACAGAGCCCCATTTCCCTGCCACTTCTCTTCAACTCACCACTGCACTTCCATCCATAAAAGCATGAAGGCAGCAGCAACTTAAACCATTCACTGGTTCTCCTGACCTCTTCTCCTTCAACGGCACATGAGTCACACAACTCTTGTCCAGAACGAGACACGCACGCGCACACATGCACGCACACACACGCGCCTTCTCTGTGGTCATTGTGATTATTGCTCATCTGGCGCGGGACGTTTTTCTTCCGACAGCACTTGAAAGCAGCATAAATCCGTCTGTGTCCAGTAAAGCCCGCGAGGGCACGGAGGAGGGGAAAGGTCACAAGCAATCTCACATCTTAAAGGAATTGCTGGTCAGTCTCTCTCTCTCTCTCTCTCTCTCTCTCTCTCTCTCTCTCTCTCTCTCCCTCCCAACCTGCAGCAGCATCCTCCCTCCTTCCTTCCTTCGCCTTCTCCCCCTTCCGTTCTCCACCTTTAGTTCTGCACCGTCACACAACAATTAAAAACTGCTAAGTCTCTCGTTAACAGCTGCGGGAGATTAGCGGGAGTATCGCTTCTGAACTGAGTGTTTTCAAGAGACTAATCCTCTGAAATCCACCCCCTCTACCCCTCCAACCCAGCCCCCACCCCTCCCTCACTAACGGTTACACGATAAAGCAGACACCACTTCAGTCAGTCATGTCCCCAACACTCCACACTTCCATTGGCAGGAAATCAGCGCTCAACTTTGCAAGCAGCGTACAGAGACAGAAACAGCCGCGGCGGGAGGCGCGGGGGGGGCGCGAATCAGAAGGGGGGGGGGGGAATAGAATGAGTCGACTTACCTGAGGAAAACAGTCTCTCCTTGCCGCACGGTGATATTGTCCATCACTTTGTTGTCGGACTGAGAGTCCCCCTGGCTGCGGACCGGCAAGCCTGCGGGCACAAGGAGCAAAATCCTCAGCGAGAGCAGGAGCGTGCGTTTGGAGACAGCGTCAGAGTGTCCCCGGACAGACATCGTCCTCGGTCCTCACAGGTTGGAGGCGCCGATACCGAGTAGCGCGACCACAACAGCAACAACAACAACAACACCAGCCCCACACAGCCAGCGAGGCAACGAGTCGCGCTGCGTCCCGTCGAGCGGTCCCGGGGAGCTTTATTTTAGCCCCCTGTTCATTTAGTCCTAATCCAAATCTTCTGTCCAGGTAGTGCGCGCTCCGTGCAAGGAGGGAGGAGGAGGAGGAGGAAGAGGGAGAGGTGCGCTGTCAGACAGCCACTGTTCGCGGGGGGGCGGGGGCGGGGGGGCTCTCAGAAAAGAACCGACACGACCATTGTCGCCGGGCTCCCCAGCTCTCCGTTATTTCTGAGTTGTTCGTTCCGACATCCGACGAGTCCCCCCGCGAGCGCGCGTCAGAGCGGTTCACGTGCGGCGCGCGGGAGTCCGCGCAGACCGAGGAGGCAGGTTTCGCGTTTGCTTCGCTGTTATTTTGCATGTGTTAGACAAGACAGCTCGGTGTAACGGGCACTTTATCCGTCATTACGTCACAGACGCAAAGTTGTGTTGCATCTTCGTGTTTATTGTGGGAAGAAAACCCAAACAACACGATGCTTTTCCTCATTAGAAGAGCGTAAAGTTCAAAACTGCACTAATCTGCATAAAGGGTCATCTTGTTTTATGCGAAAAAATTATCGTGTGTTGCAACCTGATCCACTCATGGAGGTCGCGTGTGTGTGAGTGCGTTAATCAGGTCTTGCTTATGTCAGATGACACGTTTTATAAAAAGATTATTTTGGTGTCAGTGACAAACACATGGGAAAAGCAGCAAAAGGAATTCCCCCAACACACTGGATGAACTCTAATAAACAAGCCTGTTTATTCTGAGTCACACGTCCTCAGTCCTCCTTTCTTTGCTCTTTTAAATGGCTTTGTCCGCCGTGGTATTAGTCTACCAGCCTATAGTTTGAATATCTTAGAACGTCCAGTTTGGTTTGAGAATGACAGAAAAGGTGTCACAGGAAATAATGACTAAATCATATGTGATTGGGTGGAAGGGGGGGGGGGGTGTAACGTTCAGCTAATTGGTCAATATTTGAAGGAGGGTTCCCACCTGTAAACAAAGCTCGCTCTTCTGTAGTGGTAGCATTTTGTATGTCTGCCCAAGATTGCTTGTGACATGCAAACTTTTTTGGAGAGAATTAGACAATTAAATAAACGGCCTGACAAATAGAGGCAAACGTAATGGATTTTTGAGAAACTTGTTGAAACTTGTTGGAAAGTTTCAATGGTAATTAACCATCCTTTTACATTCTGGTCAATTGTTTGCTTTACAAATATGAAGTATCACATTCGCGTGACCTCGAGATCAGATGGAACTTGGAGGAAGTTGCATGAGTAGAATGAAAGAGACAATCGGCTCCGGCGTCCTTCATTCTGCATGAACTGTGCCATGTTAAAGAAGCCTGGTTAATACCATAGCTGAGTCAGCTCTTTCGGTATGAGCTCCTACAATTGGCTCATAACTCGCAGGGGGAAGTCATCACCTGAGCACGGCGTTCGCTGCAGTTGGCCGTCTCGGAGCGTGTATGATTTAAACCGAATCCGGCTCACTCCTGCTGATTTATCGGAGGAGACTTGTGGTTCTGAGAGGATTATTGGGGGGTCTCACTCTGCTAGCCTGGAGGCCTGGAGAAGCTGTAAACAACTTTGTACCAATCCTGCAGGGTGCGATCTACCCAGGCAGCAAAGCCAGCCTCAACTGCACTTTGCCCCCCCCCGCCCCCCCCCCCCAACACCAACACTCTGTAGGAACTGTCATTAGCATATTTCGGGATTCAATCAGCTGAAATCCTCTAGGTTAGGATGGTACAAGGACCACGACTAAATACGATCAGTCAAGTTATAAAGATGTGCTAAAATTGCCCAGATCCTGAACATCGTTTTCCTTCTGTGTGGTTGTTACTTTGTAAAGCACCTTGTTGATAGAGCTTTTTCAGCAGAGACCCCCCCCCCCCCCCACAGATTGCCTTTAAACTCGGAAGTCTGACATGAAAAAACTATACAGTGAAGCCAAACACTTACTGATATAAACATTTGAATTCGGGAACCCTCAAGATTAAAAAAAGATACAAAAAGGATTCACTCATTTTGTTTGTTTTCTTCTTTTTTGTTTGTATTCTGATTACCAAGACAGGAATACTTCATATTCGTGTGTGTGTGTGTGTGTGTGTGTGTGTGTTGGTGTGTGTGTGTGTGTGTGCGTGTGAAGACTGACATTGCTGCAGCATTTCTCTGACTCATGTCTTCTGCACTGTTGTTACATTACATAGGTCCATTTACCATTATGTCTCGAATGGCCTGTGGGGCTGACAGTGACCTAACCTCATATCATTCTCAGCCCGGGCTGTGTTCCTTTAAAGGCCCCCCTCACTCACACACATCGGAAACAAACAGACCTTTCTGGGGTTGTTTTGGAGGGTTTTTTTTTCCAGAGCAGACACTGGGCAGCTCAGGTATAAATCACACAAAGTTCACTGTCAGGGTCCATGCTGCCCCCCCCCCCCTCCCTCACACTGTCATGATTTAAACCCCCCCCTGTCTCCCAGAGATTACATTCAGAACGTGCACAGTGCTGGCAAATGGAATCAGTGGCTGGGTGATTCCCAGAGGTTTATTCTCTATATATAAATATAAATGTAAATTATGATGGTGTGCCACTACATTTCTAAGATGCCAAGAGGCGGTTTGGCTTGAATGGCAGACAGCAAAAGATACCCGTGAAGGTGGTTTTCATTCAGAAGCAGCTTAGCGCAGGTTAGAGAAATTTGGAACGGGGTTATAGTCCAAACTGAATGTTAAAAAAAAACTGGAACAGTGGCTGAATTCACTGCAGCCCGATGTCAAACCAACAGTGATAATTCTGACATAAAAACATGTTTTAAAAATTGACTGTTCAGAGTAGTTACTCCATTTGGACAATGTGTTTGATGTTTATTACAGGTGGTGTTGGTCAACACTACCTCCAACCACCAACACTTCCATTCAGTGGGTGGGTGGGTGTGCAGACCGCTGTGGCTAGCTCAGTGGGGTGAAATCATTCCTCTGTATTGGGCTGATTGTGCCGCCTGGTGAAATACTGTATTCGTTTGTCATTAAATGTAGACAGGTGGCAGAAACAAAAGAGCCCCCCCCCCCCCGCCCATTAGCCATTGCTCCTTTAGGCTATCAAGCCCTTTTGTTTACTTTTTTCATATGTGGGTGTTTAGGGGATTTCCAAACTTATATTCACAGCTGCAAGCCAGTTTTCACAGCCACTTCCGGTGAAACATATTGCATGGGGTCAATGTTTTTCTTATTGTGTTGATAGTAAATACAGAGTTTGTGCATGAACACATTTGCAGGAGAGAGGTTGCATGGATGGAACAGAACAATTGGTGGTTGTGGGTAACAAATGTGCTCTACATGCTCAGGCAGGTTGAGGCGTGCTGAGGGACACTGTTGATGCTGTTTGGGTGGTCATGTGGGCTCGTGTGACAAAAATGAGTTTTCTAAAGGTGCCGTTCATTCTATGTGTTTTCTTGAGCTGCGTTCACACTCAGCAGGCTGGATGGGTCCAAATGAAGTCTTGCGTGATTGATGGTGCGATTGCTACCGCCTGAGTTTTGGGAACCTTGGGCAGCTAGTCTTGTTGGCCTTTAAAAAACAACTCCAGAATCATTCAACAGTCGTGACCAACGAAAGGATGCCGCCTCACAGAGCTCTAGCAGTTAGTGCATAGGTTGGGCATTTCGATTTTTATGTTCGTGTGTGTGTGTGTGTGTGTGTGTGTGTGTGTGTGTGTGTGTGTGTGTGTGTGTGTGTGTGTGTGTGCGCGCGTGTGGCACAGTCCCTAGAAACTGCCTGATGTTTATATTCTGATGATTTGCTCGCTCCTACTTCCTGGGAACTTCTGCATCTTGAAATGACTTGATTGTTATTTGCAACAACTCCACACTGCCTTCTGTCTCTCTTTTTATTTACTCTCACCTGGTGAAGACATCACTAATCGCCTAAGTGCATTTAACCTTGTGCCACGACTGTGAGCGCGGGCCTTAATGTCACACTGCTGCCGTCATCTTGAAACTGCACGACACTGATAGAATACGAAACTGTTCTAACTTATAAGAGTTATACAGCGTTAATTAGGTGCGGTGCCGTAGATAGACCACTTTGTGTCAACACAGCATAAATATACCCTTATAAAACATAAAGTCATGTTTTATGAGCTGCTTTAAGATGATTGGTAGTTAAATCAAAGCAGCCATTAGAGTCAGAGAGTGCCGTCGAGGAGCTGCAGCTGCGCCGCCGTCGAACATCCATGTTGCTCCATTGATTTCAGCTCTGTTAGTTTTTTTTCCCCCTATCCAAACACAGTGGAAAATAAAACCGCTGTGGCTGGGAATCAACTGGAACACCGAGCGGCCGCAATCCTCTACCTTTTGTCTCGTTCACATACACTTATTACACTTTATAATTCACACTATTCATTTCCAATTTCCACCCAATTCATTTCCAATCCCGGCCGCGCCGCCTGTAATTGAGGCAGATGCCGGGCCCGAGATGACTTTGTGTAAAATGTCAGCCCGGGTATTCAGCGTCTGTAAAGCCCATGCTTAACATTTACAGGCTGCCACGCGCCTCTTCCTCTATCTGCTGGGCAGTGGTGCGTCAGACCCCCCACTCTGGCTCCCCGCGCGCAATCAGCGCTTGATTATCCTGATTTCATTTTAACAACCTGCGAGTGGTCTGTCATCTCCAGTCCATGAAGAAAGGAAATTGAACTCACTGGTGGCTGAAGAATGTTCTGCCTTTGTTTTGGTAATCTATATTGCGTTTTTGGCCCCATCGGGCACCATTGTCTTGCTGTGATTACGTTGTATGTTTGGCTCCTTCGTGCTCCTCACGCCACATAACCACACTCCCGACTTAATTAGACGTCTCTCTGTGTTTTGGTCCCTGTGGGCACTCTGCATCCAGTCACATATGTGTCTGAAAATGCACATATGCTCATAAAAACAAACACATGCATATCTACAGTCGGCACAGGCATTTGGCCTGCTTGCACAAGACACATACCAACTGGTACTCACAGGTGTGAGAAGTGAGTTGACAGGCCTGATGGACTTTGGGAGCAAATTAGTAATCAACAGTGGAAGTGAATCATGAAGGGAGTTTTGGAACATAGTTTGCAGTTAAAGAAACTGTATTATTTAAGTCCAATTAGACACTTGGATTATGGACTCTTAACTTAGGGGAGGATGGGGTGGATGAATGGGCCATACGCAGGATGTTCCCACAGTGTGAATGAAAGTGACATGTGGGGTGATGATCTCTAACAGATGTGGTAATAAAACAATACAGAGCTCAAACTGTACCTGATGCTCTCAGTATCTTTATACTCCTCTTTTTCAATGTGAAAAAACCCTTGAAATTACATCGAAAAACATATTGAGCTGAGAGAAGTGTGTTCAAATGACATACAATTCAGATTTGTTCGTATTGTGTCTTGCTTCTGATTCTTCTTTTTTTCATGTAGTTTCTGTTAAAAGGGACTGGGCCCTCACTGAGGACATACTGCCCCAACTTCACTTTCTCACATTCACCCATTCACTCATACACTAATGGTGGCAGCTGGCAAACAGGGTTCTGAGTTCCAAACTGTTCAGTACCAAACAGTTTTGCTGAGTTCTTACTCTGCTACGTGATGACAAGAGAGAGCTTAGCTCACTCAGGTGTAACCACGTGTTGGCCCTGTAGAGGGCGTGCATCAGTCACTTTGGCACTGAGCTGGTCTGCTGTCAGTGTGATGGGTTTCGTTTTTTTCCAGTTTAAGGCAGGTTTGTAAAAAGAAAAGCCAAAAACTGAGAACATCTTTTCACAAAATGTATTCCGGAAACCAGTTTTTTTTAAATGATAAAAACAATTAAAGAGTGAACGGAGCGGTGCTGTACCAAAAAGGTGATGGTTCGAGTGCTAATCCACCCTTATTATCCCTGATGGAATAAAATGTGGATGGATGGCAAGGCTCCTCCCCACTAATCACCAGAAGCCATGCTTGCCTGGTTTACCCCTAATTACTGTAGGCTTTTCTGTCCAATGAAACACAACAAAAACAGGTATGCGCACAGGTATTCAGATTGTGCTTTACAACCGCTTCTCCCCCAACCCCACTCCTTTAATACCAGCATTCACCACTGCTTTTCAGCCATGACTGTTTTTGCCTTTCAGCACTTCTGCTTCAATTTGTGTTCAATGTGTGTGTGTGTGTGTGTGTGGGGGGTCGCAACCAAGTCGTGGGAACATGAGAGCGTGAAATGAACTAGCATCGCTGGCGGATCGACAGCGTTTTTTCAAATCGCGCGTCTCTCCAATTTGCTGTCATTAAAACATGGAATAATCTATTTATAATCTCTGTCCCCGCTAATCTTCAGGTTGCTGGAGCCGCGCGGCAGGGATGATAATAAATTTTAATTAGTTTGACTCCCAAGGTGAGAGTTAGTCATTTATGTCTCTGCCTGAAAGGCCCTCGTGAAGCCCTGCATGGCCAATAAATGTCAAAATTCCATGAAGCATCTGAATATGACAGCCCGCATTTGAGATTCCAAGATATTTGTGTCTCTGAATAGCAGAAGTAATTAGAGTAATCATGATAGGATCCAAAACCGAACAGCAGATGGCAGCACCTAAAGTCCGGCGAAAACTTCAAAAGACACTTCAACAGTCAGACTCATAAGTATGAATATTAAAGCTTCTTCACAATCTGTCAGTTGTCTTTGGTCTTTTATTTTTACCGTTTAACAAAAATAAACAAACAAACAAACAACAAATAAATAAATAAAAATTCTGCCTTCTGAGCAAGCTGACCCACTTTCCTCAATCTGTTAGAACAGTGTCAGGGGGATTTCACATATTTGTTAGCTCAAGAACACACTCAAATGTAAAAAAATGGGTGAGTTTCTATTACGGATGTGCTTCTCAGTTCCTCTATAGATCAGCAGCTTAAATCCTGGTTCTCCCCCACCCCCCCAAAAAAGGTTGATAATTTCCGTTTAGTGAATCAGGTCGCCCCCTGCTGGCCCCCTGGCAGTGCGCCGAGAGGCCACGAGGAAACGTGCGTGCTTGAGGCTTGACAGCAGCGAAGCTGTTTTATAGTCCAGGTCTTGAAAGGAGGAGAATGAGATGTCACCGCATCGAACAACGAGCCTCCAGGCAGCACCGTCGCAAGGAGCTGCAGTCGTGTCACTCCGCTCGCTCAGAGCGCCGCGGCTCATAATGGAGGCCCCACCTCGGCGCGGGCGGGTTTGCGCCGGCGCTCTATCACTCCTGAATGAAGTTGTCAAGACAATGAATGAGCGGGGTGAGGCCTCCTGTGGCGCCATCTAATTCTGCACTTATAAAACACCTGTTTAGTCAGTCAGCCCCCCCCAAATATATATATATATACACACACACACACACACGCACACACACACGCCCTTTCACTCTGTGCATGCAAACGCAATAAATAAGGGAGGCATGTTGCCTGAACACATGGGAGAGATGGTGCGGGGAAAGCGAAGGGGCTAATCAATATTTCTTTATTAGCAATGAATCCAGTGACCATGTGTGATGTGACGGCGACGGCTCGCAGTGACCTTCCACTGGGTTTCCTTCTAATTTGCATGTCTCAACAACCTCCTCGCTTTTGCGGCATCTTTCCGCTTTTGGGATTGTTCTGGTCCATGGAAATGAACTGAAAGTTGCAGCTGGTAGAATTTTGCTTCACTTCATCATAGAAAATACACTTGCGTCCTTTTGCCTGCTCCACTTTGACAGGGGTTGCCACTGTGAGTCAATGCAACTTGCTTCGAGGACCTGCCAGGCTTTCACACCGCATGCCCTTCCTGTAGCAACCAGGACCCGAACTCCCGGTCCTCCTGCATACACAAGGAAACGTCGTAACCCTGCCCACCAACTGGAGGAACCCAAGACAGTTTGAAAAGATTGCAAAAAAAAGCATTGTGTAGGTAACATGACTGAAGTTACAAAGCTAACCAAACAGTTCAAGCCTTGTAAATACAAACAGGCCCACTAACAGCTGCACAGGGAGCCTGATGGATGGATGGATGGATGGATAGATGGATGGATGGATGGATGGATGGATGGATAGATGGATAGATATTTTACAATTGAGTAAATATTAACAAAAAAACATGCCTGAATCATGTGACTGTACACGCAAAGCTGTGACACCATGAGTGCTGAACGTCTTACTCTGCGAGCATATTAGAGAGTTCAGTCGTGAGTGATGTCTGCTGAAGCTACGGTGAAAACGCTCACTGTCAGGTTCTCACTGAAACCGATGAATGTCCTACAGTAATGAGAGTGCGGCGTATGAGACTTGTCATTATCTTCCTCAGGCTGAGGAATATGCACTTAGATGTCTCTGCTATTTTGCAGAGTAATGTCAAACAATTTCAACATCTATTAATTCAATTTAAATAGAAAGTGTCCCGGGAACGATAACAGCTGCCAGTGTTTAACTTGAGTTAAGTATAGCACGATTTGGCTTTTTGAGATGATGATTAACGAGAAGCGATCCTCTGGTAAGCCGTGCCCCAGAAGTAATGAAGTACTAATTGTGAGATAAACAAAGACCAGGAGCAGAAAAAAGAGCCACCCTGACTGGGAGCAGGAGCTCATCTCCATGACGATAATGATGTCTACCTGAGCTAATGCTAATCATGCGGGCCTAATTGGGTGTTTTGACTCGGAGGGGTCCGCTGGGGGGACATCGGGTGAAGGCAGCGAGTGCCGCTTCAAACACTGCCGGGAAGTCATCGAGGAAGGGGCCCGGCCTTCCATCCAGTTTCCTGGCGTGACCTGATGTGGAGCGGTGAAAACACACTTCCTCAGCACAAAGCAGCACTTCTGCACCTTTGCGGTAGAAACCCAGACACAGGTGGGTTTAAGGCACATTTTGGGCCACTCGTGAAGCAGCAATCGCCCCAACTCCTCCAAGCCTTTTGTCTTCCCGCGAGCTGTGGTGAATGGTGGCGCCGGAGAGGACGGACGGACGCCTGCCTCCCGCCTTTTAATGTGTCATGATGTCACTGCTAATCAGTTTTCTATAGGAGCCACTCGCTAATCACCATAATAAGTTTAATGGCTGCTCTCAGGCAGCCCGCCACACATGCCACTCAAATCGTGATGTCTAATAAGAGAGGCTATTGGAGTGCATGATGAACGGGGGTGGCAGTGGTGGTGGTGGTGGTGGGGTAAGCGGGCGGCTTCGCTGTGATGCTACACAGCAATCATCAAAGCCATTATTGCACACTGTGGAACAGTCAGGCCAACCCGCAATTGCTTTTCAGCATTTATCTCCAGAGCAGACATACTGTAGATATGTAGAGGTGCTCATACTTCACAAAGGCTATTAAATCTGCAAACGCCAATGGCGAGAGAGAGAGACAGAGAGAGACAGAGAGAGAGGGAGATTCACAAGTTTTAATGCCTGAGCACAAGATAAAGAGATTTATTGAAAACTAAGTTCTGCACTCTAAGAAAGTGGAAGTCACTCGGCTGTGGTTTGAAGTTCTCCTTCCTGTGGAGTTGTCTTGGGGAGAAACTTAAAGTAGCTTCCCCGCTGGGTCAATATTTTCTTACCAACGAATACTTGGATGGTTCGAGTCGTATTGGACAAAGTGTCAAAACCAATAATGAATCATATCAGACGGCAAGTTTATGTCACTTTGGTGAGCTCAAAAACACATCTTTACATCCACGAATGGAAAAAAGGAACCGTTTTTATTGCTTTTTTTCTACAGGAATGTCTAATGTCTGCTCTGAGGAGCAGCAGGAAGACAAGTGCCTTAGCAAGAACACAGATGTCAGATCGTGAAGCAATGATGCAAATCCTAAATGATTATGTCGTCCCAATCACACATGCTACACTTGCATCCCAGCACTCCTGCAGCTGGAAACTGGTGAAATACCAGTAAACATCTTGCTCAACAAAACTCTGTGTGGTACCTTGATGGTTCACGTCGGACGTGCACCGGGAAGCTGCTTTTTCAGTGAATGTGTCGAGCTGTTTGGAAGGCCCTGACTCACTGTCCTCCCTGCAGTGGTTACAATGATAAGGTACGCGATAAGTCGTGCTCAATCATCCTTTAAGGCAGATATCAATCTGACTTAACATTGAGCTAATTCAAATGAGATACCCCGAAGTCAGTCGAAGGACTTTTACCCCTATGGCACATTTTACCGCTTGAGCAGTCCCAGCGCGATCTGCACGATTAGTCACTTTCTCCCATTCACTCACATGACACCATGATGACCCTTTAGAGCCACCTGGGTGCGGTGTCTTGCCCAAGGGCAACGTGGAACAAGGACAGCAGTACATAAAGGAGCGGACCGGCTTCACCGACCGAGTCACGGTTCGCCTAAAAATGGCGCATCAGAACATCAACTGAAGGGAGGAAAAACAGATAAAATTGCTACTTCAGAATTGTCCCTCCAACTCGCTGCCATAATTGCGCCAAATTAAAGGATGTGTGGTTACAACTGTGAAGTACTGGGTGAGACACTGTGTTTCAAAAAGGGGATCCAAACACGAGCCAGAATTGCCCTGGAAGCATCAAGTGAGGTGGACAGATGCCGCAAGGATGGGCGATCCACCCAAAAAAACATAACTCCTCTGGCTCCAGCTGTCGCATAAACGCAGCCATAAACAAAAAAAAAAAAGCATGTGAGCTCTGGTGTGTGATACTGCAGATGATGAAGCAATTTCATCGCAAGCCAGCTTGAACCGAAAGCAGCTCTGAATGCTGCTTTCTCTACCTGGGAGGTTTGACCTGCTGACCTTTGGTCCAGCATTCACCGAGTCCTCATGGGCAGACAGGGTTCAAACAGTTGCAGGTGCTCACCAATGCCTCTTTTGTGTCGGGTATCTTTAACCTCAGCACTTCAGTTGACTTTCACTGCAGTTCTGTTGTTTACAAGTAATGATCTTGTTTGGGGGGTAGGGGGGCCATCGTCACATCAACAGAACAAACAACACAATACTAACAAGTTCCTATTTATGCCTCAGAAATGCCCGATTATTTGGCCCAACTCCATTTTTTTCTTCACAATTTGCTGTTTGTTTTGTTTTTCCCTGTTGATTTGCCAGAGCTGAGACTAGTTATCATGTCGTTTGGATTTTCAAAGCAGTAAACAGTTGAATGTGAGAAACTGGGAGATAATTGCAACAGGTGGTGGGTGGAAGTGAGAAAGAAGGCTCCCTTTTTCTTGAGGTGAACCATGCTAAAGTTTGAACAACAGAGGACAAAAAAGTGGCATTTCAGTGTTGAACTTCAAGTAAACCTCATTGGGATCATTCATAAACCGCTTCAGTTGATGTGGAGGCACATTTGAGCTCATTAGTGTCAGATCCATCAACACTGCAAAAAACCTAAATCCTACCAGGTTGTTTTTCATTATTATAAGTGGAAATATTTTATCAAAATGAAAATAAGACATGATAACCTAAAAAGTGAGCTTTTTTTGCTTTTAGTTTGTTTATTTTGTCAGTGGGAATTTTCACTTGTTTCAGTGGCTGATTTGCTTTTGTTTAATTTTGTTTTTGCAGAACGGCTTGTTCAAGAATTTCATGACCTTTCATGGCTGATTAGAAACTTTGTGTGTGTGTGTGTGTGTGTGTGTGTGTGTGTGTGTGTGTGTGTGTGTGTGTGTGTGTGTGTGTGTGTGT
>JASSRZ010033980.1:0-18783 GCA_032164315.1 Malacoctenus gilli | reverse complement strand
AGAGCCCTTTTTGTCATCTCAGGTGAGGAGGAATGCAGCATTTCAGTGGAAAACACGGCGTCGCGCTGTTTGGGTGTAGGTTTTCAATGGTTGCCTAGTTCTCCGCGTCTGCAGCCTGTTTGGTGCGTCATTTAGATAGCTGCCTAAATGTATCCCGTTGCCCCCCTCAGGGGACGAAAATTTTGGCGTGAGCCTGTTCAAATGTGTCTTTCTGGAGTGGATTGGCCTTTTCGTGAGCGAAAAAGGGACAAAACCAACTTAAATATCTCTGAAGTGCTTTGGTACAGGTTTAGGTTTCAGACTTATCTGACGAAAAGATCAATTTTCATTTGGAGAGTGTCAGTAAAATCATTTATTTCCTTTATTCCTGAGTCTTCAAATCATTTTTGGATGAAGTTGGCTTTAAGGAATTAATTTACAATATAACTGGTGGTTTTTTGGGGGTGTTTTGATCAGTTTGTTTTCTTTTTTTAAATAAATGTCTTTGTCTACTTGGAGGGAAAACCCCCCTCAGTTTTAAATTTCCCAGGATGTGTCACCAGGTGTGCGCCAGGTGTGCTACTCACTTTCGTTTGATGTATCGGATAAGGTTCACCATCAGCAGGCTTGGAAAGTCCCCCAACTTTATCTGATATCGGTCATAAAGCACAACACCTGCCTGAAGGAGGCCATTGTGGGACTTCCAGCAGGGAAATGACCAATGACATGCACCTGACCTCCCGGATCGGATCTTTCATGTACGCGGACTCCGATCGGATCACAAAACGGTTCACGCCGCCTAATCTGACCCGAATCGCGATTTTAAGAGGCTGTGACAATCAGATCGCACTGTTTACCTGGAGCCTGGTGGAGCTTCCCTCCTCCCACCAAGGTTTATTCTCGTCTTATTCTATTTTTTTTGTTTAAATGTTTGTACTCTAATTCAACCCAAGCCCTCCGCTTTGCTCTGAGGTCTCCAACAGCCCCCCCCCCCCCTTCCCTTCCCGGGTTTCCGGACCCTGGCTTGTTATTGCAGGGAAACGACATTCCTGAGGGCAAGTGCCTGAATTGTGCCGGGTTTTGCAGGTCCCAACGTTGACAGAGTTGTCCTGCAAACAAGGAAAAATGCTTCTCAGTTTGTAGCGGAACAAAGACGACAACTGAAGGCAGCGGCGTCCCGCTGATGAGCATTCGTTCTGACCTCGTTCCGCTCAGAGAGTGTCCCAGTTCTCAGAGTAAGCCGTGTGAAAATGGCCGTAACACCAATGTGACCAAAACTTTTTTCTGTTTTTGGACGTTGTTCTCACCATCCCCTCCATATTTGGATTCTTCTGTATTTCTCTTGTTCTTTTTTTAACCTTGTCAGCCCAGTTTTTTTTTAGCTCCCTGGTGCTCGGCCTTGATGTGGGGTTTGTTTCGTATCGATCGGCTTTTGTCGTCCACCTCACGAGCCTTTTCCCCCGCTCCGCAGCATTGCAGGTGATCGGCGGAAGCGTGACCTCGCTGGAGGGATCCACGGTGGTCCTTCCCTGCAAGCTGGTGGAGGCGGATGACCGCCTCAATCAGATTTCCTGGCAGAAGATGACCAGAGAGAACCCAGGAAATCCCTTCATTTTCACTCTCTCGGAGGCAAACGGGGCCAAGTTTGTCGACGGACGCGACGAGCGCATGACCTTCATCGGGAGCTTGGCCGAGAGAAACGGCTCCCTGCAGATCGCCAACGTCTCCCTCCGAGACGAGGGGAACTACACGTGTATGTTCACGTTGTTCCCCAAAGAACGTGGGAGCACACGAATCCCGTTGACTGTTCTCGGTACAACGAAGCTTTTTACTACAAGTAGTTGGAGAGACGCGTGGTTGCTGCTTGTCGCTCTAACTTTCCTCCTCCATGTGACTCTCCTCAGTCCCGCCCACCATAAGCATTGAGAACCAAGTCCACACCGTAGGAGAGCAGGAGGTCGAGCTCGCCAGCTGCGCGTCTTTCACTTCGAAACCCCCGGCAGCGGTGCGCTTGGTCTTTGACGCGCCCCGAGCGGAGTTGAGGCAGACCAACGACTCCGTTGGTCATGCGAATGGCACGACCACCACCAGAGTGTCTCTGTTTGGCGTGCCCACGAAAGAACTCAACGGCCAGCAGGTGCACTGCGTCATCGAAAGCGAGGCCCTGGTGGAGAACAAAAACCACTCTTTCACCATTCAAGTCCTTTGTGAGTATGACGGCCATGTTTTCTTTACGCCCAATGCTTTTTGGAAATTCTTCTCTTGCAGTGGACCGACCTGGTCTATTCTTTGAGTTCAGCCTTGTGCTTCGGAGGCCAGTTTCCAGCCGCTGGCAGAACCGTCACGCTCCGAGGGGAATCGTGGGTCATGTGACAAGTTTCCATGAAGGGGAATTTGCCTTTTCAAAACATGAAACTTACCAAGCGAATGCCTGACAGGAAGGTGGAGGTGAATGTAATTCCAGTCAGAAACGAGAAGTACAGAAAGAAGTTTGTATCGCCAGCTTCGTGTCTTAAACGGTCGGTTTGAATGCTCACAGAGCAGAGAACATTTGTGTCTGTGTTGACGGTAAAAGATTGACGGCACAGATGTTGAGTGGGTGCAGCAGGGAGCGACGGCTCGATCCAAACATTCCCTGGCTTTTCAGAGTAAAATTCCAGCTGCTCCACATGTTGGAAAAAAAACGGTGGCATCCGTTTGCTATGACACGTGAGGGAAATTGATGTCGCATGACTTTCAGCTGGACGCCCACTTCCTTTTCCTGCTCAGAGCAGAACTCTCACAGTGGTGAGCGCAACACGTGGTGCGCTTGTGACACCACGAGCAGACTAAAGTAATGTTAAGCTGCTGATGAGCGAGTGATCGCAGTAAACAAAAACAACTTCTGTTTCCTGCAGGAGGAATCTTTGCTCAAGACGTTCAGAAAACTTGCTTCAACTCGGTTACACGAGCGACTCTTCTCACGCTTCTCCTCGTCTTTTTTCTCGCAGATCCGCCCACAGGAGTGACCATCAAACAAACCTCTGAGAACACCCTCGAATGCAGTTCGGCGGGGAACCCAGAGCCGAGCTTGTCCTGGACCAGGTGCGGTATCTTGGACATCTTGACGCATTAGAAACCAGCATGGGAGTGCTGCGGGTGTCCTATCCGAAGCATCTGTGGGAGAGGATGTTGTTGTAAACCGGTCCGTTTATCGCATCTGACAGCTCAGCACTACAAACGGAGCACATCAGATTTAGAGCGCTCCAAACAAGGCTCGTTGTATCAACAGAGGTCAGAAAAGTTAAGTCAAACTCCAGCTCGCTTCAGAAAACTTCAGCAGTCCGAGCAAACGTCTGACATCGGTTCAATACTCAACTTGAAACTTTAAGTTTGAGTGAAACAGTTCAGAATGAAATATTTAATGCCGGAATTTCATCATCGGACTCTTGACAGAAACAGATTATCCCACAGATAGTGTGTGTGTGCAAACAAGTCTTTAAAATCGAGCAAATAAAAGCCCTTATTCACACGACGAACTTGTTTTCTTTATAGAGACCAAACATTTGACTGTGAAAGAAGGTGTTTAAGTCTCTTCTTGCACAACAAACATTCAAACAAGTGAAGCAAGTTTCACGTTTTGTTTTGTCAAACCCGCATTTTCCTCTTTCTCAACAACCTGTAACGACCATCTCGTGATACTTCATCTTCTGACACATCTGCTGGTTTTATCTTTGTTTATGTTGCTGTTTACCTTGTTGACTTTTAAGGTGTGAGAGTGGCTTTGTCCGTAAGTGACCTGTGAGAAAAGGCTTTGTTTTGACGAAAGGCCCTAATTTACCTCCATTTTCTTTTCTCTCATGGTGTAACCGGCTGGTATCAAACTCAAACCACCAGCCTTCCCTTCGCTCGGAGCGCGAGTCGCGGGATCAGAGCGGGGAGCTCGGCTGGAACGTAGTGATCTCGCGGCGTTCTAAGCCGGGATAATTACTGAGGAGCTTCTCCGTCTAGTCTGACTGGCACCGCTCCTCCTCCTCCTCTTAGTGCAGTCAGCTTCATGTGGTCAGAGAGGTGGCGTAACTTATCCAAGTTGCAAAGCAAGAAAAAACTGCTGCTATTTTGCAGGAACTTCCTTCAGCTGGAAATAAGCCTGTTCTAGATAATTGTATCGACTCAGAATGAGTTTGTTCACTTCGTTTGTCTTTTTATATGACTGAACCAGAAGAACGAGACTCACGCATGAGCAGAACGGTAGCTTGTGAGTTCAGATGGGTTCAAATGGGGAACTGACATCAGCCATAAAATAGATAAGGGGAAGAAGAAGTCGTTGGTTATTTAAACACCTGCTGGTTGAGCGACTCTGTTGTACGAAGCTTTATCGGACCGCTGAGTCTCAAGTCGGTGCCACGCAAAGACGTGCAGCCGTCCTGAACCTTCAACAGTCTCGTGTCAAACCGTCTGTGAAGTCGTGAACGACTCCAGTGGTGAGAAAGGAGGAGAAGCCGACTCTGAACCCATCAGCGGAGTTTCAGTACACTTTAACTGGTGGGAGAAACATGGAAACCAAGTGGGAGCGATCACAGTCCAAAAAGTTGTCGGTTTGTCTCTCTTTGTACAAGAAATCGTGGCAACTTGTGACCAAAAAAAACCAGCGTAATCCAAAAGTAAATATTCAAGCTGATGTCGTTTCGTCTTTTCTGTCCCGTCCTCTCGCTCCCTTCCAGGTCTGACGACCCACATTTCCGGGTTGAAGGAGCGAAAGTGGTCGTAACGAGCAACAGCAGGGGCTATCAGTGTGTTGCCTCAAACACATTCGGGGAACAGCAGCAGCAAGTCTTCATTCAGGTGTTTGCAGGTGAGGTTGGTTCCACGCATAAGTTAACGACGACTTTATCGCTTATTCAATTTGTCATCTTCGAAGAGAACGGTACGAAGCGTTCTGACGTGGAACGGCCCCCAAAAAATTCCAAAAAGGTAAAATGCAAAAAAAAACGTGAGTAAAGAATTTCGCCGAAGCAACGCGTAGCGGGTTCCATGTTGTGGCGACACGACATAAGAATAAGGGTGCGTTCCAACTCCTTCCTTTATCCTCAACCTTAACCCTCCTTCCTCAAAATGCGCGCTCCCACGAGGCGCAAGTGGTGTCCCAACTCTTCGGAAGTTAACTTGAGGAGTGAGTTTAAGGAACAAAACGGCCATTACGTTCCTTGAAAACAGAGGAGTGTTGGGCAACTACCTCAAAAGTGAGGCTTACCCAGAATGCATTGCATCATTTACAGTTAAAACAAAATGGCGAGCTACAAATTTATTTTCTTTAATAGTGAGAAAAATATTACACAAAACATCGCGTTCTCTTAGTTTAGGCCCATGTCATGGATTCGTTACCTTATTGTTGCTTTAATTTTACGATCTTTTGTCAATAGCAGCCTGCAGCGGTACTGTTGCTGCGGTTGCTACGGCTACAGCTTCTTCTCTTCTGACTTGAGGGACTCGACACGTAATTCTTAGCGTAATGCTGCCCCCTACAGACTGAGGAAGTACCTGCATTTAGGGAGTGTCCCGTTTCTAGCCGTCAACGCTTGGTTTTGGGGGTTGCAATTGAGGATTAAGGTTGAGGGTTAAGGCTGGAGGAACAAGGAAGAGAATTGGAATTGGGCCTAAAAATGGACGCTCACTCAGTGCAGCGCTGTCTCAACCACCGTTTTGGCGTCACTCCCCGGCCAATCACCCACCTGCACCGGCGTTGTCGTTGCATCTTTTTGGATTGTTGTGGTTTTTTGGAAGAAATTTGTACTGTTGATCAAAACCTTGTCAGTTCTCAGACTTCTGGTCTGACAGGAAGCGGTGGGCTGAACAAATGAAACCGCAATTTTTGTCCAACGGAAACAGGAGAACGTCTTTGTTCTCTCTGTAACTTGAACTTTTCACAGGCGTTCTGCCTGGAGCGAATAATTTTGTAAGACAGGTTCTGGCTCGCAGGACATTTGGCTGATATTGGAGCCTGATAAGTACGTGGCTGCCGGAGGAACTCAACACCGGCCGAGGACCCTCAACGCCAACGGTGCACAAATTCTTTGCAAATTCCTGCAAATAAAGGAGGAGTTGTTCCATTAATGAATGTCAGCGCTTATCGCAACACTCCACAGAAGCTCGGGCATTTCAAACTCCCACGACCCGACGGGAAGAAGCTCGTTTACTTAAGTGTCTTTGCTGAGTCGTCTTTGCTTGTGTTTTGGTGCCACAGCGTTTGTGAGGAAATGTTTGGCAAATATTAGCCGAGTGTGGGGCTGGCTGACATGCAGTTGCAACGTTCCTTGGAAGGTCGTTTAAATCTGGGAGTAAATACCATAAAAATGTCAGAAAAACACGAGTAAATGTCAGCTCTGTGGTTAATGAAAGCATGGCTGAGTAGCAGGTGAGGGATGCTGATGTCTCCTCCTCCTCCTCTGAGCCCCCCCCCCTTCTTGTTTGTTTGTTTGTTTTGTTTTTAAGTCTGCTCTGGATCCTGCATCGCTGGCTGGGTCCTGTTCTGCCTTTTGGCCCTCCTGAATATCGGCGTCATCGTGGGATGCAAAACTGGGCATCTCGGAAGGTACTTGGACAAACGAATGTTGACTCAAAATCAGGACGAGGTCCCATAAACACGACAGAGCCCCGTGAGTGTGTGAGCGTGTGTTGCGGTTCTTTTGTATCGACTGTTTGGAGATAAACCCGTTGTGTTGAATGTTACAGTTACTCCCTACGCGGTCGTGCCTCCCATCAAGTCCCTCAGAACGACGGTGATGCAGTTAAGTTCGCCAGCTCATGACTTCCAGCTCACTTTTTATACTTTTGTATCAACACTTTCTTTTGGATCTGCTTCAGTTTGAAGCGATCCCGTGAATAAACATCTGAGTTGAGCCTTTTTTTGTATCGTGTGCGTGTTTTTTTGCTGGTTTTTTTTTTGCTTCTTTGGTGTGTTTTTTTTTTTTTGTTTTTTTTTAGATGACAGTAAAATCCTCAGTTCCTTCTTGATGATCGTGTGATTCACTTGCTTTGTGTTGTGTGCCCTCAGCTCGCCCTCTGACCTCTGCCACCTCCTGACTGAGCCGCTCAGTCGTCGGGTAGAACCCGGGAGCAGAAGCCGCATGTTAGCGCCCGTGGAGGCCCTCATCTTTGACCCTTCGATTGCTTTATCTTGCCCAGGTCCACGACACTTTGTTAAAGCACTAATCGCAAGTGAAAGAGCGTCAACTAAACGTTGGATAACTGTTATTTCACTTCTGCTGCACAGTTGAAGGATGAACACTTTCAGTTTGCAGCCCTTCAGAGATGCTGAACGCGTTACGCTGCGTCAGCTTCGACAGGTAAGAGAGGTTTACGCTGAAACCTCATCCGTGCCTCCTCGAGCGCGTCCTTAATAAATTTGTAAAACGATCGGAGGTGATCTGGTTTCATTTCCCTGAATTTTTCCTGATACAAAGTTGAACTTTCTGACTTGTCCAACGAGAAGATTCATCGTAATCCTCCAACTGTTGGTAGATGTGAAATAACTGCTCTCCAAAGTCTAACTGGCGTCTAATTTACTAAATTACTGATTAGGTTTGAACAAAGTGTGACCTGAAGTTTTTTTGTTGTTTTATTTTAGTCTAAAGGCAGCTAACTCGGCACTAATACGCCGCGTCACGCATTCGAATCCTCACAGCAATGAAGTCTCAACTGAACGAAGCAGTCTGAGCGTCAAACTGCTCTCGAGCAACAGATGACCAGTCCAATTTGGGTGCGGCTCCGCCCGCCGGCAAAGCGTTAAAGGTCGTCCCGCCCGAGGGTCTCCAGAGCTTTGTGATGTGTAAGCAAAACAGAAACGCCCAGGAGGGAGGCTTTTTGCTTCCACTGTTGACGTGCGTCTTTGGTTCCAAAACATCTGTGGTCATCAGATTTGTAAAGGAAAGTTTGTTATCAATGTTTACACCTAACAACGTATTTATCTCTGTTGACTGTGTGCTGTTTAGAAGATGTCGGGTGGGAACTGCGTTTCCCTTCTTTTTCAGTGTTTTCCGACGTGCTATACTGCTACACTTAGACACGGAAAACATTAGTTTTACATTCTTTTGGTTCCTTTTTCTCACAATTATTTATAAAGCGCTATTTTTGAAGTTCCCTCTTGTTTAAAAACGAACATGTTGGAGGAAAGAAAATCAAGCCTTCCGCTCCGTCCTCCGACTGTGGAGACAGGAGGTCGCGAAGAAGACAAACTGATGTTCTTCTGCTTTCACTTTCTTTTTTTTGGCCCTCATTGGTCCATTCAGCTCAAGCCCAAAGCCTCAAGTACTCCCAACTGTCATTTATACGAGCCCGGCGGTCGACCGTTGGGCATCTTATCCTGTGTAACAGATGGTTGGCTCCAGCCAGGAGTGGCTTGTCATTATACCGCAGCCACAGCAACTGCCGAATGAGACTTCCTGGTAGAAAAAGATCAATATTTGCATTGCAAACAGGATGAGATAACCTTTCAGGCTCGTGTTAGTGGCAGTATTCTCTCGTAGTCGAACCAGATACTAAGCGTGTGAGTAGAGCAGATACTTAGGATGTGTAGAACAGCAACATGCCATCATTTATATGTTACTGTAGAAGGTTTCGTTTAAACATAATGTCACTGAATGCAGATCAACCCTGTTGATGCTGAACAGCACTTTGGTTACAAAGACACACCTTCACAACCTTAAACTGGACCCGACATGAAGGAACGGTGTGTTTTTTTTAAAAAAAAAAAAAGGGAAATGCCCACCACATTTCATTCCTACGTTTTCTGACGAAACAGGATGACTCGTATCTACCTTGACATTTACTTGCACTGTTGCTGCGTGCGTCGGTTTTCAAGTTGTCCGACTGTTTAACTCGTCAATTCTGCATAGCGGCGCTTTTGTGCAGCTGGAGAGTTCAACCTCCATTTTCTTCAGTTCACCATCTTTACAGTTCGAGAAGAAAAAACGTGACTGAAGGGAAACAAAACCTTGAAGTTTGAATCGTATTTGAAGTTAAAACTTGTTTATTTATGTCTACGTAAGAGGATTTGTGACGGTTGGTCTGCCGTCGTGTCAGCGTCACTCGTCTGAGTGGCTTTATCTCGTTTTGCCTAAATGTAGAGGAAGGCAAATGAAGGTGCATTCAAGGGCACAACTGTTTGGGGTTTTTTGTATGTTTCATACATTCTTGAAGAGAAAACTGAAGTTCTTATCTGTCTTGTCGGTGTTTGTTAAAACTTTGTTGCATAAAGCAACAGAAGCTGGGTTGTTTTCACTCTGCAGTGCTCGTCATCCCTTGTTTTGACTTTGTTCACGCTGGGAGGGTCTCACTTTGTTCCACTCGTCATCATTTCAAGCATGCGCGATATGTTTTTTTTACCCTTTTTTGGCATCCTTACTCTTAGTTTAGGAAGCTCCTGTCACGAAAGTAGATTAGGCCTAAAAATTCCCTGGGAACCAAAATCTCCAGAAGGAAAATTGGACCATCGAAGTTCTGGTGAAACGTCTGCTGGTCAGAGCGACGATGCTGATGTGTTAACACAAGAGGGTCCAATTAATCTCCTTTCAGAGATTGTTTCTTTTGTTTGTTTAGAGTAGTTGGAGGTGTTTTTTTTCTCTTCTGGGTGTGAACTGTTTATTTTCTTTGCCTTTAAATTCATTTTTTCCCCCTTCTCTAATAGCATCGATTTCATTGGTGCTTTCTGCTGCTTCTTGACGTGCCTTATCTTTATTTCTGAGTATTGGGTCTGTTGCTCCTTTCGCGGCCAACCAACCAACGAAGTCTCACCAAAGCAATAACTACACTAAAGTTTAAGTTTTTCACGTTGCCAAACGAGGTCGAATATTTGTCCTAAAATTTCTTCAAGCATTCACAACTTAAAGCTTTAATTGATGGTAACGTTTACACAAAGATAACAAATCACTTTTTTTGCCCACCTTATGTATTTTTTGTCTGTAAGAGAATTGAATTTTTACTAACTTTGCTGAAATCTGTTTGGTGTTTCAATGGTCACTATCGTTCACAATCACTATCGTTCTAATAAGCGCCTGCAACACTTGCCAGACAACGTAAAGAAATGTTTTTGCACATTTATTGCTGAGCATTAACAAAAATTCAGGGCTGTTAAGTGAAGAAGTTTGTTTGAAAAAAGAATGTATTTTTGTGTCCTGCTTGAAACATTTGATTGAAGATTTATCTGTTTTTGTTCAGTTGTAAGTAATTAAAAGTTGGAACAGGCCTGAACATGCGCAGTGTTTGTCGTTAACGTTGCCTGGAGCGCTCCGTGAGACACTCTGGTGAACACACGTGGTTGTTTCAGCCTCCGGCGTCCTCCGCAAACCAAACCAGTAAGCAGCGGAGAGGCAGAGCCGAGTCTTTCAGTCGGTCCGTTTTATTTCTAAAGCGCCTTTTCCACACTTTCGTGGAGTCACTCCAAATGCTTTACAGAGATTTCAAAACAATACATAACAAATACAATACAATGTACAATTTTAGAATAAAAAGGGTGAATATTTGACAGCATGGTGGTCAAAAGCGAGACTTTATGAGCCTATTAATAATCCAGTTGAATGTTATTTACTGCAATATAAGTTCAAGGTGTAGGATTGGGACTCTGTCAGAGTCGGTGTGTTTTTGAAGAGAGTGAACCTGCGAGTACTAGAATATTTATTTAAAAGTAGAGCACTTGAAATATCTTGTGTTTGGCGACGTTTTTCTTTTCAGTGGCTAACCGCGAGTGAAAAGTTGTAAGCAGAATAAGAGCTGAACGGTTGAAGGTGGCGTGTGGGTGCTGCGTGGTGGGCTGATGGTTGGTGCTCTGCGCTGGCAGTGGAAAAAAGTTGCCCCAAAGTTGAGGAGGATCAGTCGCTCTCATCATTACCGACGTCTGGCGTTTCTTTTCTAAACTGGAAACTTTGCTCCTTATCTGTGTGATGCTTTTTGTTTATTTGTTGTTGTCGTGTTGTCGCTTCGCATTTCGTGCGTCGGTGCAGCCTGAACAGAAAGTCTGAAGACATTTGGAGGATAAAATTCTGACCTAATTTATTTTAGTGCCCTCAGACCACCAACCACTGCCGGCTTTGTTCTAGTTTCTGTTTGGTTTTCCATGGTGCCCGCCCACCTTTACACACACTTTATGTCCCCCTCTCTACTCTCAGTGTTGTGAAATACTCTACGTGTCGCAATAATAGTAACTTGGGGGGGGGGACCTCATTCGAAAGGTTTAAAAACATATTCGGCACTCCTGATGTCAGTTTAAAAAATATTCAGTTTTAGACAGAGTTATGGTCTTCATCAACGAAGATCTGTTTAAAGAGAGCAGTCAGGAGTAAAAACAGGCGTTTCCCCCTCTTAAGAAGGCCCAGAATCATGACCTCGTGCGTCGGGTTTCAAGGCAGTTCTCGTAAATTTCTTCTGGTTTCTGTTGGACAAAACACAACTTTGTTCAGTTGACATCAGCGACATCGAAATTGACTGCAGCTCAGTTTTTCCTTGTGTTATTCGAATTAACTCTGCACGTGTGAGACGTTTCGTGTCGACCGTCCCCTTTGTCGCGAATGCATTTACCGTTTCTGGTTGCTCCTTAAGGCTGTAAAACAAGGACATTTCAGTCAGATCTCAGAGGTCAAAGGCCAAACGCAGAGATTCATGTTGGTCAAATTTTACGTACACGCGCCGCTTGAAGGATTTCCTCATGTTGATACACGTGCAGAAGAAGATCAGGAAACAAACCGAGGGAACGGTTACGGCCACAGGAAGAGAGATCTTGTTCCACCGATACGGTTCTTGCTCTGCTGGGGAAAAGAATCGGCACAGTGAGGAAGGACTCGATCGCGGAGAGAAAATGGAGTGACGCGAGAATGACGGGAGGAAAGGGTGCGGCGATGATTGTCAGGGGCGATTACGCCGCAGATTCCCAAGAAAACCTCAGAGAAACCGACTCGGGAAAAGCAGTGGACGGAAATACGATTAAAAAAAACGAGAGGGCTCTCGGTCGAGTGCAAACCTCTGCCACGCCACTTCATTAGAAATGTGCAGTGAACCTTCGTTTGTCACAAAAAGAATCCGCGATGGGCGAAATCCAAGAAGTACTCGTATTTATTGTTTACAACTATTACACAGAACTGTGCTCTGTAATAGAGCATTACAGCTGGCTACCTTCTACCTTCCTTTAATGTGTCCAGAAGTTTAACTTTTTCTATGATAGCTGGCATTTTCCTTCCTTTTGGAGTCGTCCGCAGCTGCCTTCGTCAGTACGGGATATTTCGTCAACATTTTGGGTTTTGTCGTACAGAAACTTTGTTTAAACACCGAAATTTGCAGACCTGAACGAATTCTGTAGCAGACAGAGGCGAAGCACGAAGGAGACTGATTGACATTCTGGCCTACAGTCCCTCAGCCAATCAGGACGCAGAACACAATGAGCGTTCATACTCTGTTAAAAAAAAAAAAGCATAAAAAAACTGCACGAAAAAACTCTTTGAAACTGTGAAGTTGCGACAAGTAAACCGCGTGATAGTGAGGGATCACCGCAGGAATCTGGGATGCAGGGTGGAGTCGAGTTACAAAACGGGTAAAGAAATGTGTTGACAAAGAAAACAAAGTCGTTATTATTCCTTCTTACAAACGAGATACCGGCGTAATGCTCCTCCATCCAGGCCCTTCTTTAACTAAGACACAAAAGGTTCCAGTTTGAGGTGCAGGTTATTGTCCTGCCGAAGATGAATCTCCAGCAATCCAACAGGTTTTTCACCGAGGATAACTGGTGATCCTGCGGCATCGTCGTTGCTTCACAGAACCGGTCATGCGTGTGGTGGTGTGGGGTGTTTTTTTTTTTTTTTTTTGCATAGGTAAGATGATCACATGTGTTTGCTCAGCGGAAATATTATCCAAGGTGCGTGCGAGTGTCTCGGGGAGAAAGCGCAGAGGATTTGCCCGCGGTTACAACCTCAGTGTCAATGTTCCGCCTCCATCAGCAGCCGACTGGAGCTTTTTCCATTGTACATTAGAGACACTGTAACGGAAGGACCTGTGGGTAAGATTTCACCTCATGTTTAGCATCAGGAGGGCGACTACTGCTCAGTCATACCTGCTGTCCGATTTAGAAGTTATGTTCATTCTTCTTTAAAGTTTAATTTATGTTAGTGATTTGCTGAAAAAATATATAGTTTATGTATTTGTACAGTTAAATATTTACACACTGATGTTGAAAAGTATAATTTACATATTTACAAGTTGAAATATTCACAGCAGCAGTGTCAAAAACAGTGAAATATCTTCCTGGATCTGTCACTTTAAGCCTCACTCACAGTTTCCTCAGTTTCAGGCCTTCTAGCGTCTCATTGGTTAGTTGAGAGACATGTGAGGGACAACCAGGAAGTGTTGTGATCATGATGAAGCTGCTGAGGAGAGCAGTCCGGCGCTGCCTGAGTAATGTCCATCTCCATCTTGCTGAGTGACCCAACCGCCACGCAGCGAACCGTTACGTTACAGAGGAGTTAATGCGAATACAAACCAAACCAGCACTTCATAAACTGGACGTTTCTGCTGCTCTCCGTAAATTCCGTTTTTTTTAAAAGTTCATTTTGTTTTTTTGAAGTTTGCAGTTGATGGTTGGGGTTTTTTTTGTTTTTTTTTTACTGTTTCGTCTCTTTTTTTGTAATATTTTTCAAAGGTCATTTTCTTCTTTTGTGCAACATTCAGCTGTCACAACTGAGTCACAAGACGTGGGAGGAAAAAAAATCATCTCAGATAATTTCTCAGCCTGAAAATCCACTAAAATTGTATTCAAAGAACCAACATTTTTTTTTTCCTTCAACGGAAAAGAATCTGATGTTGCAAATCTTTGTTTGCAAAAATCTTGCATCGATTGTTTAGAGAACTGAAACAGTTAACTTTTCTAAAGAAATATGAGTAGAATTGGATATTTTAAATGACAACAATGAAATTACCGCAAGTGAGAGTAATTTGATGCTGCTGTTCACAATTTGTGTGATTTTAATCTAATATTTAGCTCATTTCCTGTTTTTTAAATTTTCTTGGTTTCCTCATTTGTTTGTTTCACAGTTTTTTTTTGTTTGTATGTAACCAAACGCTTCTCTAAGTGTGAGCTGGGAGGAAGTACCCATTCTGATTCTTGTTGGGGTGTTTGTGGGCTTGGTGAGGCTTGGATACCCCCCCCCCCCCCAACGGTGTGAGAAGATGCAGGGCTGCGCGCTCACCTTTGACGATGAGCTCCCATTGCCGCGGAAAGACGCCCATCATCGTGGTCGTCTCGCAGCTGTAGTTTCCCGAGTGGTACGTCTTGGCGCTGCGGATATCGAGCGCGTACAGCTCGCTCTCCGACGTGGACATGTTCAGGTGGAAGGCCCTGGCCGTGGCGTCGAAGAACATGGGTCCCTGCGGGCTGTAGCTGAGCAGGGGCTCCTCGTCTCGCAGCCACGTCACCTGGGTGACGTTCACCGCCGGCTTTTCGTGGCAGCGGAGGCTCACGGGGCTGCCGACCAGCACGACGATGCGTCCCCCCTCTGGAAGGTAAAACACGTTTCAAGGTATTTACTTTCAAACTGGTGGGATTGGGAGGATGGTTTGGATGCGACACTCGGCGGTTCGGTTCCCTCTCCTCTGTCTTGCGACAAAGTTCTTGCCAGCAGCGACGTTTGAGCCATAAAGTTGTGGGTGATCGTGGTTTAAAAGCCGCAGGACGGAAAAGGACCAATATCAGAGAGCTCTGCGCTCAGAAAAACTCAAAACCACATCACAAGCCGGTCAAATTTTTCGGCTCGGACAAGAAGTCTTCTTGAGGTTCAAGTCTTGCTTTTTCTCCGCCTGCGAGCCTTAAGAGTTCTCGACTCTTCTGTCAAACTGAGCGAGATATAAGTCGGCTTTACCTGCAGCCAGCAAGCTGTTGAAGATGCAGAAAACGAGGGTCAAGCCGGCAGCCCGAACCTCCCGCAGCGCACCTGGGCCGAGAGATTTCCGTACAGACATCACTTCAGTGCGGCGTCGCGACGCTGCTCGCTCGGGCTTTGATCTGAAGCGATCTGCTCCATGACACTTGCACCTTCCTTGTGTGAGGTGTGAAAAAAGTCTGAAGTTCACCAAAGATAGGACGGAAGGAAGCGAAACGGACGTGACGCGAGACGTGAGTGTTCTTAACGACCACCATCTTACCGGGAATGAACACCGTCATCTGGACAAAGTTTGTCATCTCTGAACTTCCCTTTCTTTTATCGAGGCATCGAAATGGGAGGAATCGTCATCGCGTCGGAGAATTTTAGCAGCTCGAACCGCCGAGACGAAACGTTCAAATGTGTGAGAAGCGACGCTGCGCTTCGGATTGAGCCCTCCACACGCAAAACAAAATGATTTCATTCAGGAAATGGATGGTCTGTGGTCTGCCGGAGAGACGTTTCGCTGCAGGGTACAGAAGCTGATCGTTCTATCATCCAGCGACACCATGACACCAGACTCACCATGTGTTACAACGCTCAAATAAAAAAGAAACCTGAAGCCTGTGAGACAAGTTCAGTTTTTCATTCCCTTCATTTTCAGTTTTGGAGAGAATTCGAGCCGCTCCGGTTTCAGTCCGGAGGAAACCGTGCGAGCCTGCAAGAGAAGACGGAGGCTCTTAATGACGTCAACGCCAACAAACCTCAGGAAGGAAAAAGAGACCTCAGCAGAAAGGTATTTATGATGGAGACAGGCCATGGCGCTTCCCGTCAGGTGAGGCCGACACAAAGGGCCGATTCATTTCTGCGCCGTCGCTTTCCTGCGGTTCTGCGTGCTCATCGATCGCCGCGCAGGACTGAAAGAAGGTGCTCTTTGTTTGGATGTTCACCTTGAGTGAGCAGCACCAACCGGTCGGACATGTGTCTTGCAGGCGAACACGTCCAGCCTTTGTGTGTCTCGGACTGGAATGGCGGCGAACAAACGAGGACGTCTCCGTTACGCCGCCACGCCTCACGTTTTTCAAAGGCCAGCGTGACGATGCAGGAATGAAATCAACGTACTCAGTTACGCTTCAGTAGCAGAAATGATTTTTATTGAGATTAATTTGACACCTTTCGACGTGACTGCTTTCTGATTTAATATCCAGGTAACTGTCGGTCAAACAACGAGGGTAAATTTAAATTGTTTAAGAGCCAAAAAGTACGACTAAACTTGAGAAACTTAAGCATTTGATCTATTTCTATACTTCTTTGCTTGCGATAATATAGCAAGCGTTCGCTATTCTCCTGTCCGATAATCGTGCTGCCACCTGCTGTTCAGTTTCGGGTATTACTGCTGTCCCCGCGACTGCCAGGTGGGTTTTGTTTCACACGTCCTCCTCTTGATCCGGTGAGTCAGGGGTCAGTGGTTCCAGGTGGTAAGTTGGGTGTTTTAGATTGACTCATGGTGTTTTCCACCCCAAGGAAATGCTTGCGTTGTTTGTCGCTGGGAGGAGGCAGAAGGAGGGGAGGCTGCCCACACCGGCAGTCGTCCGGGGCAAGTGGCCGTAGCGAAGCTATTCTGGGTTGGAAAACAACAAGCTCCAAGCCAAACTCTGACGGTATCGTGGACAACGAAGTGTTTTGTTACCCTACGACCCACTTGGCTTGTCCAGCTTCCACTCCGTCTTCGGTTATCGTTGAGCAGTCTCTGCCTGATTGTGGCCGTTGTGCAGCAACTGTTTCCACAGCTTCCTTCGGCATGTTTCACAGAAGCACCTCCTGCTCTTAAAGCTTCGAGCTGATGGCTTGTTAAGAGCAACTTCAACTAACGGCTGTTTCTTTTAGTTAACCACGAATGCTTAAAAAAACAACTACCAAGTCTAATTATTTATAGCTGGAGGAAATAATTTGGGGAGGGTGAAATCAGCCCAAAAATGGACTTTTTCTTGCTCCTTGGCCTCTAACAAAACCTGAAACTTTAAAAAAACACGCGGATTGTCGTTTCTGTGGAAATACATGCAAAGAGTGTGGAATTAGATTGAGCAGCAGGCTATAAAGTCTCCTGTTGAAGATTAAAACCTTCAGTTTCGCTCAGTATCTCTTTATCTACTGGTCCAAAGCAGCGTGTAGGATGGTGACATGATGCAGTAAGCGTTTCCGGTTTACACCAGTCAAAAATAGTTTATCTGCTTCTTTCACCAAAATAAACACACAGCTTTTACAGGATGAGATGTCTTCCTGTTTAGTCTCCAATACTGCATGGCCAGTTGGTTCTGAAATAGAGGCGCTAGTACCCTTTGGGGAGCTTGAACACATTCCACGGGGTACTTTTAAAAAGTTCAGAAAAAATTGCATCCATGCATAAAAACTGTAAAATCGTAAGAATAATAAATCTTGGAGGGATTTTAAGTTAGTGACTGTTTGGGTATCAGAGATGACACTTTAATTTGACATTTATACCTCCGAATAAAAAGTAAACCGTGTGAGAACTTGTGAAACACGCTGATAAAAAAACTAAACCTTTGCGCTTTAACTGTGAAACTTCATAGAGCCACCAGAGGTCGCCAAACACTTTGCAGAATGACTCACCATGTAAATGAGAACAAAGCGTGATGTAGCTCGTTTATTATTATTATTATTAATTATTATTATTATTATTATTATTGTCAGTGTCGGTGTCAGTGAAACCAACAAATAACAACCCACAAACCCCCCAAAAATCCCACATTGAGGAAGTCAGTCAACTTCCTGTCATCCTTCCTGTCCAGTGTATTTATTTATTTAAAACAAGTCGAGTTTGGTCATTTCCAGTCGGGTACGCTGAGACAGTGATGCTGCGGAACATGCGACAGTTTCGATTCAAGATTGAAAATAATTTGCACAACACCGCCTCCCAGTGGCCATCGAAGGTATGAGTGCTTCTGAATATAAACCGCGTGAGATTGAATTGAATATTACACGCACGCGTGACACTGTGCTGTCACGTGATCAATTATCGTCTGCAGCGTCTTTTTTGGTCCGCTTGTGAGTTTTCTTCCTCAGTTTTGAACCGTGAAAATCAGGAAAAGTATAAATTTATATATTTTTCAAGTTGTGTTTGTTGGTTATAATTGTTTTAGCTTCTGGCTTCATGTGAGTGTTTTTCCTTCGATATGTGTTTGTGATATTTAGAAATATATCTGAAAAAAATGCGTGAGCTCGACATAGAAAGTCAGGAAAACATATTTTAAAGTGCATGAAGTTTCAAAATCAAACACTTTTCTACTTCTGCAGAAAATTATCAAGACATTTAAAAAAAATTCTCCCCTTGTGTATTAAATTCAAGCACTTTAATCGTCAGTTCTTGCTAACAAACTGTGATTCTTAACAGATGAATTGTGAGTTTTTCATCAGTCAAATTAACTAATAAATCAAGGAAAAATTGGGAGCTTTTGTGGAAAAAAAAGCTCCATTTTGCAGCTACTTCACTAAAAATCCGACACCTTGTTGGTGTTTCAGTTTTTGAGTGTTGGCTGCTGCTGTTTCCTGTGTGAGACTTGCAGAAAGACACTGACGCGACACTTCTTGACCACGTGTGACTTTTTTTATTGCGCTGGTTCACATTTCAAAAGAAGATACCGCCACACATCTATCAGCAAAGAAGACTACAAGTTAGTAAAAAGTACCTTTTTTTCCCCCTCTCTCTGTCTCTCTCTTCTCCCCAAAGATTAATCACGTCTTCTTACAAACATACACGCAATGCAACAGTCCCCGAATACAAAAACTCACACGGCGTACAAAAGGACCAGCAGCATGCTCTGATCTCAACATCGCTCATTGCTTTTGAGTGAACAGTGATGTGGTGATTGACTGAAGGCTCAGGGAGGGGGGGGGGGGGTCACAGAGGGGT
>JASSRZ010033979.1:0-20371 GCA_032164315.1 Malacoctenus gilli | reverse complement strand
TTGACTCCATTTAATCCAATTAACGAACACGCAGGAATTCAAGGTAATAGGTAAATAAGAGAACTGAATTCCAACACAAGCCACACCCACAGCCACATACAGACGATGATGAAACCCATTCACATAATCCACTAACTTTTTAGGAGGCTCACTTGCAACATACCCATCACTTACCACAGATAGAGGCCCATGCACTTTATGACCAAAAACTAAATCATTAGGACTAAAGCCTGTGCTTTCCTGGACGACCTCTCTAGCTGCCATCATCAACCAAGGCAGTTCTTCCTCCCAGTCTCTCCCTATTTCTATAACATACGCATGCTTGTAGATTTCAAGGTTTGGTGGAATCACTCCAGAGCTCCCTCATTCTGTGGATGGTAAGCTGATGCATAGTTATGCCTCACTCCCAGCTGTAGCAGAACCTGTTCAAACACTTGGGAAGTGAAGTTGGAACCTTGGTCACTCTGGATCATATGTGGAATCCCGAAGACGGAGATAAACTGAGTCAAAGCCTTAACCACTGCCTTTACTGAAATGGAACGCAAAGGAAAAGCTGCTGGATAACTAGTAGTTTGGCACATCACAGTCAACAGGTATGCACAACCAGATCTAGCAGGCGGCAACAGACCCACACAATCTGTGATTAAATGCTCAAACGGTTAACCAACAGCTGGAATAGGACAAAAAGGTGCAGGCCTAATAACACGATTAGGTTTCCCAGTGAGCTGGCAAGTATGACACGCTTTCACATATTTGGCTACGTCGCGCTACAGCCGAGGCCAAAAGAAATATCGCAAGACGTGGTCATAGGTTCTCTTTAATCCATGATGTCCACAACTATTATGTTCTGTTTGCAACACCACCTCACGGATACTGCTAGGTACAACCACCTGAAAAACTGCCTCCCCCACACAGTCACCAACACAAGGCACCCACTTGTGTACCAACAACCCCTCTTGAACAAAGTACCCCTGGGCAACATCTCCAATCTCATCGACAACACCTCATCCCACAGAGCAGATATTGATGAATCAGACTTCTGACTCCTTATCCATTCCCATCGAGAAATCGACTGAGGAAGTTCAGGCAGTAAAACAGGATGCTTAGTGCACACTTTGCCTTTCTTAGGACTCAAAACAACCTGAACAGGACACATCATGTTGTTACTCGAAGCCCATGTCACAGCACACACTGGAAAAACTCCACAAGCCTTCAACTTATCCTCATCCAGCTCTTTAACTGCCAATGGCGTTGAAACCACCCCAGGGGATGGTACACTCGGCCACACAACACTGCTAGCTAAATCATTATCAAGAATCATGACCATGTCATCCAACGGCAATGCAGGGCGCACCCCAACAGACACAATACCCCGTACCAGCTCACAATCCAGTTCAATGTTATGACGTGGCACAGAGACAAAACCCAACTCCATACCCTGCATCAGCACAAAATCTGTCGCTGTCGAGGGCGAAAAAGGCAACACTGACTCCACAATAAACGGACGCTTGGCACCGGTATCATGTAACAACTTTATTGGAACACGTTTCTCACTGCCAACCAAGGAGACAAAAGCATCAGTGATAAATGGTTCAAATCCTGAGCTGATCCTCGAGTTCACACCTTTGGGTTTTGCCTGTGAAGTATTGGAACAAAGCATAGCTGGAGTATGTGATGGCAAATTATGCTTAGGTTTGGACTTAAGAAGTGGACACCATTCTTCCCAGTGGCCCTCCTCACGACAGTAATGGCAAACCCTGGCTCTCACAGGTCGACGAGCAGATGGAAGTTTATGCCATGGGCCTGGCTTAAAAGAGTTTCCCCCAGTGTGAGAGTCCACACAGCCATCGTTGCAATTTCCCACAATCATCGTGGAACACTTATCTGCATGAACACCTTTGTGCGACAATACAAAGTCATCTGCCAATTCAGCTGCTTTAAGTACAGAAGAGGGTTTTTGTTTATTAATGAGTTGCAAGATGTTTTGGAGGGATATTCGTGAAATGCTCCAACACCAACAACTCAAAGGCCATCAAAATCATTTACTTGAGTCGCTGAGCACCAACGATGAAAATGTGATGTTAAATCACGGACAAACTCCACATTTGTTTGTTTGTCCCCTTTTACCCAGCTCCTAAACTTTTGCCAATATGCTTCTGGGACCAGTTCATAAGTTTTCAGTACAGCTGATTTCACCATCTTATAATCTAAGTCAGGTTCACCGCATATTGCTGAATAAGCCTCCTGTGCTCTCCCAGTCAGAACACACTGAAGCATCAGGACTCTGTCCACATCAGGCCACTTTCTTGACTCAGCCACACATTCAAAAAGAGTGAAAGACACATCAGGATCATGCTCATTAAATTTAGGCACCAACTGCAAGTTGGAAATTATATCAGCACCACTATTACTGGGATTAGTCGAACAAAGATCCTCTGTACCAAGCCCAGTTGAAAGAAACTTACCCTCATGAATCAAGATGGCGCCCGGCAAGTGGCAGCCTGTCACAGCAGCTCTGGCTCGCTACTGAGCTTTCTTTTCTAGTCTTTTCATTTCTTTGCACTTTCTTTTGTGTTGACTTTTTGCGGTTAACAAGATGGGGACCAAGACTGCTGCACTTTTTGTGCTTCTAGCACTCGTAACGGACGTACGCGGAGATTCCGGGGCGCGTAGTCATGGCGCCTCAATTGTTTACACCCACGGTCAACTGATCGAGCTCTGGAACACCTCGGTGCTGCTGAGCGAGAAACCCGACTTGCCGCATGAGCTCAGGGGAACCGGGCCGAAGTGGAGCACCAAGCCAGGAGGAGGAAACACTGACCTGTCCTCCCACCTGTTGTTATGGGGGATGTAAGACCACTCCAAAACAAGATGGATGAACTGGCGGCGCTGACCAGACACCAGAGGGAGTTCTGGTATTGCGCCATCATGACGTTCATGGAAACAGAGCCGACACCGCTAATCATGGACACGGCCGTCTCACTGGACGGTTTCACACTTTTGCAGGGAAGGCAGGACAGGAGAGAGCGGTAAGAGAAAAGGAGTAGGACGAGCAGTGTTAATGATGGATGGTGTATTCCTGGACACATCACTATCAAGGACCAGGTCTGCAACAGGGACATTGAGATGCTGGCTGTTAGCCTGAGACTGAATAATCTGCCACGGGAATTTTCCAACTTCATTGTGATGGTGGTGTATGTTCCATCCTCTGCTGGCTGTGTGGCGGCTTGTGAGGCTCTGTTGTCTGCAGTTAGTCACCTGCAAACACTGCACCCAGATGCCCTCTTCCTGATTTCTGAAGATTTCAATCACAGCTCCCCATCCACCTGTCTGCCCACATTCGCGCAATATGTCACTTGCAACACAAGGGGCAGCAAAGTTCTGGACCTGTTCTACTCCAACACCAAGGAGGCATATACAGCCTCACCACTCCCCCCGCTGGGCAGATCGGACCACAACCTGGTACATCTCCTGCCTGTGTACAAGCCCCTTGTGCACAGGGAACCAGCTGTGTCCCGCATAGTCCGGAAGTGGTCCGAAGATGCTAATGGGGCTCTGAGGGACTTCTTTGAGAGGATGTTGTGGGCGGAACTCTGTGATTCCCATGGGGAGGAAATTGACAGTCTCATGGATTGTATAACGGACTACATCAACTTCTGCGTGGAGAACACTGTACCCACCAGGACTGTACGGCGTTTCTCAAATAACAAGCCCTGGATTAACTCTGGGATAAAGGCTCTCTTGAAGGAGAAGAGGAGGGCCTTTGAATCAGGGAACAAGGATGAGGTGAAGGCTGTACAGAGGGAGCTAAGGAGGAAGATCAGGGAGGGGAAAAGGAGCTACAGGAGGAGGATGGAGGAACAGCTACAAGAGAACAATGTTGCTGGGGTTTGGAAAAGCCTTCAGACCATATCAGGTCACAAGCCCCTTAATACCCAGCCTATCAGGGACCAGCAGTGGGTGAATGACCTGAATTCATTCTTTAACAGCTTTGATCAGGCAGCCACCCATTTCCCGAGACACCCCCCATGTGAGAGACACCCCCCATCACACTACTTGCAGAAACCCCCCCCCCCCCACAACCGCGTCATCCAGCACACAATACCCCACCCCCTCCTATGACCTTTCCCTCACAATCCATCAGGTGAGGAATCAGCTCAGGAAGATCAAGGCGAGGAAGGCTGCAGGTCCAGATCGCATCAGCTCCAGCCTCCTTAAATCCTGTGCAGACCAGCTATGGGGCATTGTGGAACACATATTCAGCCTGAGCTTAAGGCTGGGCAGAGTGCTACATCTGTGGAAGACCTCCTGCGTGGTTTCTGTACCCAAAACCCCACAACCTAAGGACTTCAGCAGCTACAGACCAGTGGCGCTGACCTCGCACCTGTTGAAGACCTTGGAACATTTGGTCCTCCTACATCTTTGCCCCTTGGTCAGAGCAGTGATGGTTCAACTCCAGTTTGCCTACCAACCGGGGACTGGAGTTGACGATGCCATCATCTTTCTCCTCCAACAAGCCTTTTCCCACCCGGAGAAGCCTGGGAGCACTGTGAGGATCATGTTCTTTGATTTCTCCAGTGCTTTCAATACCATCCGGCCTGCACTGCTGAGGGAGGGGTGAGTAAACCAGCACCTCACATCCTGGATTTTGGACTACCTCACCAACCGTCCACAGTATGTGAGGACACGAGACTGTGTGTCTGACCAGGTCATCTGCAGCACGGGAGCCCCCCAGGGAACAGTTCTGGCGCCATTCCTATTCACCCTCAACACTGCAGGCTTCCAGTATTGATCAGTTCACTGCCACTTAAAGTTCTCGGATGACTATGTGATAGTCGGCCTCCTCTCGGAGGGGGATGACCGGGAAAACAGAGAGCTGACACGTGACTTCGTGGACTGGAGCCTGCGGAACCATCTCCAGAACAACACTGGGAAGACCAAATAGCTGGTGGTGGATTTCCGTAGGGGCACACAACTGCCTCCGACACCGCTGAACATCCAGAGAGTAGACATCAAGATGGTGACATCTTACAGGTACCTGGGTGTTCTCCTGAACAATAAACTGGACTGGTCCAAAAACAGTACCGCACTTTATTGGAAAGGCCAGAGCAGGCTCTACCTGCTGAGGAGGCTGAGGTCTTTTGGAGTGCAGGGAGCACTCTTCAAGACCTTGTGACACTGTGGTGGCATCAGCCATCTTCTATGGAGTGGTCTGTTAGGGGAGCAGCAGTATGGCTGCTGACAGGAAGAGGCTGGACAGGCTCATCGGGAGGGCCAGCTCGGTCCTGGGATGCCACCTGGATCAGGTGGAGGCCGTGGGAGAGAAAAGGATGTTGGAGAAACTCTCATCCATGAGGAGGCAGGAATGCCATCCCCTCAGGGGCAATCTGAGGGCACCACAGAGCTCCTTCAGCGGCAGGCTCCTGCACCCAAAATGTGTTAAGGTAAGGCACCATAGGTCCTTCGTGCCTGCAGCCATGAGGCTTTATAACAGACATGGCTCCCGGTAACACAAGGACATCTTATTCATAACTTCACACACCACAATCCTGCAAATTTTTTTTGGTAAACACATAACTTGGTTTTCCAATCCAACTGTAATTAACACTTATTTTTATTTTTGTATCTATTGTACATTTTATTCTTGATCTTTTAATTTCTGTACCTAAGTTTTTTAAAAAATAATTTCCTCTGTCTTGCTCAGACCTGCTGCTGCTGCTGTAACGTGCAATTTCCCCATTGTGGGACGAAAAAGGTTCATCTCATTCCATCTCATCAACTGTAATTTAACCTGCTCCACTTCTAGCCTAGCAGTGCCCTGACAAATTCTCTCCATTTCAACTTGTTTGTCTTTCCTGCTCCTTTCCTTTGGTTTCGACCCTTAATGCTTCGACCCTTTACCGCAACCTCTCCTGCGCAAACTGCATTGTTATAAGCTCCTTCTGCTGCTCAAACGTCAGCCCAGCTGCCTGCGCAGTCACCAACACAGGTACCGGCTCTGGTACGGCCTGTTTAAGCTCACTCTCTTTTAACACACCCTGTTCAACTAACAAGGACAGCACGACATCCTGAACATCTTTATGTTGTTTTTCTGACACAATAATATCATAGTGCTAAGCAATTTGAAACAGCTGATCCTATTTGCAGCTACAAACAAACGCTGCTGTAGGCACTTTAAAAAACTGACAAAGAAGCCACACTTTACCTTACCGTCACAGATTCTAAACATTAGCAATACACAAAAAAACAACCATTTCACAGAGACTTTCCCCCTGACTGCCTAACCAAACTTACTAAAACTTATCCCTAGCCTTCATACGGTTCTGCAGTGGATAAATTAAGCATTAACACAGCGAGTCTGTGACGGCACCTGCAACAGGTCACCCCAACAGATGCCTGGAATGCCCCTGAGATAGCATCCGAAAACGACTAATGCTAACCACGCCCAATAACACTAGCAACAAAAAAAAAGAAAAATAAAGACACAACCCAAAGGGGATGTGCCGTAAAGCCTACCAGAGAAATCTTTGAACACCAAACAACAAAACTCACTTTCTGGACAGCATCAAACAACATCGGGTCATAACTAACATTGCTCTCTCAGTGCGTCTCTCCAAAACTTCACTGCAGCTTGACCAAGCATGCAGCACAGACAAAGCCAGCAATCAGCTGGACCAAATCCACTAATCAGTGGGCACCGAACCACATGTGTGCACTGCTACTGAAGGCAACCGAAACTGAAATGACCGTCAGCTGTGGATGAGCCACCATTTGTTACGACCCGGCTCAAATTGGTCGCAACAAAAAGGAGACACACACACCAAATATCTGTTTTAAATGCTTCCTTTTATTAACATAGGTCAAAACCAGACTAAAGAGAAGATACCATAGGGTTGTGAAAATGTGTAGAATCAGAGGTGTGTCGGTGTTGTATGCGTGGGTCATGTCTATGTTGGTGCTGTAAATGCAAACCAAGACAAAAGAAAAGGAACCAGGACACCGAAGCCAAGTCAGGCTGTTACCTGCAGAGGTGAGCAAAGAGAGAGATTAGCATGTGGTTGGCTCTTAAACTACCCACATCACCCAGGCCCCTCAGGTGCTTCTGATTATCCCAATTAGCCACTGAGCACTAGACACAAACCCACAGTTCCAGCCTCCAGATGACACATGTTAAAAGGATTTGAATGGAGGTTAATTGTTAATAGCACTGGGTGAAAATGTTCAGTCTCCATCGCCAGTAATGTCCCACTAATCAGTGAAACTTTATTTTGAAGATTATCATACCACCCAGTCCTATCTTGTATACCAACCCCTTTGACAAAACCAGAACCCATTGCCCAGAAAACATCAGACCAGTGTATACAGGGCCCATTGCTTGCAGGCCACCCTGTGGCCAAAACACACATGTCGATACTCTTGCCATTGTACCCACTCGGTCTGGATCCACAGTCAAGAAAGTCACAGAGGTCAAATTGAAATATAAGGGAGGTCCCCTTAGTGTAGTGAAACTGCAGGCGAGCCCCACAGGAAATCTGGTTTAAGATTGGAAACTTTGGGATCAAAAGCTCGACGGTGTCGTTGCAGGGCCTGGCTGAAGGCATGTCGAGGTGCAGGGTAGACAGTGTCAGGAACATTCTCGGCAGAACTTCCCACACTTACCCGGACCCCCGTGCACCTTTCAGAATTGGTCCTGGTACCTGAAATGAAAGGTGTGTGTATGGTCTTGCCACGTCTGTTGGTTTCAATCTTACCATTCCACCTCTGTGGGACACGGTGATAAACTGCGTCTTAATGAGCATGGCATGGTGTAGCCAAGGTAAACATCACCTCATCATGTGTGCCCTGGTTAGCAAGGGTCACACCTACCCCGGAGTGGTCTTGCGACTCTTGGGTTTCCATCCACAGCAGTGGGGTCACCTCAGGGGATCGGGTCTTGCACCCTATCACCCCCTGTTAATTTCATCTCGGGCTCAGAACAGTCATTCCCACCCTGCTGGAGATCCCTCAAATGTTCCTGAACAGGGACCACCACTCGCTGATTCCTGGAATCTGCAAGTACGCACTGATATTTGCGCATTCTGAACAACACAGTGGGCAGAGCGTCAACCCATTTCAACTTAGTTTGGTCCATCACCTTGGCCACCTCTACTTTGATCGTCTGATTGGCTCCTTCCCTGAGACCGGGGGTGGTACACTGACCCAAACTGCTGTTTTATGCCAAAAAACTCAGTCACCTGCTTCAAACTAGCAGCCGTGAAGTGAGTACCGTTGTCAGAGCAGATCACTCCGGGAACCCCGTAGCGTGGAATGAGTTCATGAGTAAGCCAGTCCTTCACCACAGTTTTTCCTGTGTGTGTTGGTGTCAGAATCAGAATCAGAAGGTTTGTACACCCTTTGAACCAACACAGTGACAGGTTTTGGTAGCCTGCTGCTGTCTCGTCAGCAGCAGCGTTACTCAAAGCAGTGTATGTGTTTTCCCCCATGTGACCCTTGACCTTTAGAATAGCAACTGCAGCAGGTTTTTCCAAAGCCTTAGCCAATGACATCAACAGTTTCTGGTGTTTAACTGGTGTGCCGGTACAGGTTGTGTAGCCAGTTCTCTTCCAGGCAGGCAGATTACACTGGGTGGCACCAACAACGTATAATGAATCAGTGAAAAATGTTGACCATCTGATCCGAGGCAAGTTCACAAGCACGGATCACCGCTTTTAATTCTGCTGCCTGGGCGGAGGCCGAAGGGGATAGAGTTCCAGCTTCCACAGTGTAAAATTCGCCTCCTGAAGTGCCAACTTCTGCATACGCTGCTACAATGTTACCATTTTGTCTGTCAAAATGACTGTCGCCATCAGTGAAAAATTCCACATCTGGGTCATGAATTCGTGCATCAACAGCAGGCGTTAAACCAAGTTCTTCCTCTTTGGCCAATCTTTCACAGAAATGTGGAGGGCCTGTCGTGTGCATGTGTTCGGCCATATTGGATATTGAAAAAGTGGACAAGGAAGAGCAAAAGGACAAGAAAAGTGTCATTGAATGATGAAATATTGTTGCAGGAGCCTTAATGTGGTGACGAAGAGAAAGGTATGCTGTTTGCAGTGAGACAAAGGACAAAACAGTTATTCAACGTGTTCCTTCTCATTCACAGCACAATGATTCAGAGTGGGCCAGAGCTGGATGAGCAGGGAGGGTCGTTCCAGTGAGAGGAGCTTTCTGAGAAGGGGGTGTTGAGACTGCCTCTACTCCACCTCTGTTGGGAGGGGTGTCTCCTCTTCTGCTGTGAGTTCCTTCCACCCCTCCTTCACTTCATAGCGTCAGGGACAGAAAGGAAAGAAAGGTAAGAGGACAGCTGCACCTAAAGTTACGACTGGGCTGCCGGAGAGGAAGAGAACAGAGACATTCCTGATGATAGTGCTGCAAGTGCTCCTCCAGTATGGGGAGGACTCAGTAGTTGTGAATAAAACTCGCGAACAGAATGAATAATTGTGTGTGTGTGGAGCTGTAATGACTTTTCCAAACTCATTGAATGTAAGCAGGGAAGAACGAAAAGCTTCCGGAGTGCTTGGCTCGGTTCAAGGAAACCTGGGACAACCATGCTGGCATCGTGCAGCAACCGTGGAGTGATGGGCCTCGTTGGTAGGATGACCCTGAGGAATGGAGCTACAATAACAGGCCAAAACGAGTGTGTCATAATTTTCGGAAACTGGGTCACTGGCTAAAACCCAGTAGTGACAGCAGAAAAACCCCAAATGCCAATGAACTGTATTTCTATTTGCAGGCTCTATGCCGAGGCCATGGAGGAGGGTCATGTCGACGCCACCAGGGTCCGCACTGTGACAGAGCCAAATGTACGACATGTATAGAGAGGCCATGGAGGAACAGGTTTAATGCAGGAAACTCAAATTCAAGTAGCAACAGTTAAATTGAAACACTAACCATAACAAAATACGGTTTTGTCAGTCTAAACACATTGATAAATTTTTCTTTGATTTTGGAGGCTATTTTTTAGGTACCAAAGAAAGGGTAACTGCCATGGGGATTACAGGTATTCTTTTGTTAGAGGTAAGGTAAAAAGAATGTAATGTATTATTTTAATCCAATGTAGTAATTGAAGTTCATCAGGTAAATCATTCATTTGCAAGTTCTAAAAAATTGGTCTAAGGGGCAGCAATCCTCTATGTAAATTAAACGCGACAATTTTTAAACCTACAATTAAATACCAAACAAAGTCAGAACATTTTAAATTTGGATCAGAAATGTGGAAGTGAACAATTCATGTTTGTTGCCTTGCAGGGATGTGCTACACCAATACTTCTGACTGAAGAATAGGAAAGCCAATACCTGTATGTATGTATGTACGTATAAGGAGAAGCAGTGCACGTGGACTGGGCTTGTTCAGGAACACATGGAGAGCCCAGGAGTGTATGCAGCAGCAGTCAAACGTGACCTCTAAGATTTACACCTTCCAGGTGGGAGAACTTTTCTTCAGTATTCAGCTAATCCTCCACAACACCAGAGGTGTGTCATACTGACTGTTGAACTCCTGAAAAGACAGGCTCGATGTGGTCACAGGGCCTCACTGGCCAAACTGCAGTTTTGTTTGCCTCAGGTGACCTAATTGGGACACTTGCTAAAGGAGGGGCAGCGCCTTTCGTCACCAGAATGTGTGAAGTTGCTGGCTGATAAATCACCAACAGAGATTAAGAAGGAAATGCTTTCCTTTTCGGGCATGGCAAACTACTCAAGGCACTGGATTTTTGAGTATTCTGAAATGTTTTGTGTTTGTTTTCTGTTTTGGGAGCCATGACACTGCAAGACGCACCTGTCATGGTTTAGTGGACAGATACGGTGCATAAGGCGTACACGTCTCTCTCCCGTAGTCCTGGGCATTCAGAGTTGTCTAAAATCACAGCTGTTGCTAAAATGATTGGAAAATTGCCACCAATTGTATTGGCTCATGCCTGTGTAGTGCATGTACCACATGCAGTCCTTTATATTTTAAACAAATTTATCATTTTTTAAAAAGTTTAAACACTTCCGCCACTCAACATATGGCTTCATATTGCTTATGACTTTGGCCAATTGTAGAAATTAAGGGGGTTTCTCACTTCATCAAGAAAGCCGGCTCAACGCAATACATTAGTGGCTGATTTGTTGGATAGAATTTTGTCACGATCATTTAATGTGCTGCTCTAATTTCTGATTCTGTTCCCTGGGGAAATGCGGTGGCAGAAACCGTTGTTAAAACAAGCTGTGCTTTCTACTTTCTCCATGGTTCCTCAGTTTTTGTCTGACACCGGCGGTCCCATTAGAAGTGTTCTCAAAGATGAGGGGGTGATATAAAACCACGTGAAAGATCATGGGTTGCGTTTTAAATTGGAAGTCTGGCTTGTGACTCCAACCAGATGGTCCTGTCTGTTCTCTTTTCTATGTGTTGGCCACTGTGGTTGACGGGCCTTTACATGTAGGAAAAGGGGGAACAAATGGAAAAATGGATCATAATCTGTGCAAAATCGTTCGTGTTGGGAGTAACTCAGGTATCTCAGAAAGATAAATTATCAGGGATTTAGATGTCTGTTGGTCATTGTCGATTAGTTTTCGAAGTGGCTGAAGTTTTTCCGACCAGAGGAGGATACTCTAACAGTTGTTTGGTGAAGGCGATCATTCCGAGGTTTGGAGTTCCAAAGGGAATAAACAGTGATCGAGGGCTGACATTTTTAGTTAAGTTAACGCAGTCATTGCCAACTATGTTAGGGATTAAGTGGAAGTTGTTTGCATGTTTCCTATCACACTCAGAGCTCAGGTCAGGTGTAAAGGATGAATTCCACCATAAAAGAGAGATGAGAAAGAATGATATTGGTGATATGGGTGAGGTGTTGTGTGCTATTGCCAGCACTCCAGATGTAACCACAGGACTTCATCCTCATGAGGTATTGATGGTGAGGCCGATGTCCACAGTGGCAGGCCCACCTTTGACACCCCTCAAAACTACCCTATTATAGACTGATGACTGTGTGACTAACTATGTGTTATGTGTTGAAACTAAATGAAATGTTATGTTACCATTCACATGTGAGAGGGGATCCTGAGACCATGTAAGAAACCGATCTGATCATTTGAGATTGGTGATCATGTATTAATTGTTTCTTTGGAAAAGTTTCTCTGTCACACAGGTGGAAAGGTCCATTCAAGGTTTTGATCGTGACCCTAACTCATGCCAACATCTATGTTTGGTTAAACTCCTCGCCATTTTTCTATTCTTCTCTTTCTATCCACTCACCCCAACCGGCGAATTCAGTGAGCCGCCACCTCTGAGTCTGGTCTTGTTGGAGGTTTCTTCCTGTTAAAAGAGAGTTTTTCTTCTCCACTGTTGCTATTTGCTTGCTCATGTGGATTTGTTGGGTTCTCTAATTATTGGTGTATAGCACCATAAGTCACAATTGATGACAATTGATTGACTTCACAATTGGTGTTTTTTATGAAGTGGAGAGTCTTTCGTTTTGTGTTAACTGTTTTTTATTATAGGAGTTTAATTATTGTCTTGTGTAGATTCTGCACACAGTGTCCCTGGGGTTTATTGCACTTTGGTAATAATGAATCTGATTGGACATTCTAAATTTTAATTTTGTTTAATGAAGTTAAATTGAAGTAGGTTAATTGGGATTCTCCTTTGGTAAAAAAATGTGATCTATTGATCAAAGGGGGGATTTGTCAGTGAAAAACTGATATTTTCGGTTCAGCTAATGGCAAACATATTGTGGCTCCGGGGAGAGGCTCAGACAGGACGTTCTGACCATAAACTCTGGGCTGGTGAGCCCAAGGACCAAGTCCTGATTGCATTAACAGTTGAGCCTATTGCCGCGCATTTCCAGATGATGAATTCAATCTTTGACAACAACAGGTTCCAGTGGATGTCCTTGGTGTCACAATGACCCACACAGTGGTGCCACCATGTCTACTTTGCAACATATAGGGATTCACGCTCCACAGATGTATTAACAACTAGAAACCTTGTGTGGTACCCATTTTTGGCGCATCCTGTTTGATCTTTGCCTAAACTCTATAAAAGTAGTAACCTTGGAGGACACTGGTCAGAACGCTAGTGTATGCCTCAATATGCACATGCCTTCTCACAGCGCTGGGACTTGTTCAATAAACTATCTCTGCTTCGACTGGCGAGTCTCCGGCCTCCTCATTGTGGCCCATCTCCACTTTTAATTGTCATTTACACAGCCCAGAATGGAAAAAGGGGCTGTCCCCCAAACTGATAAGCCAATGGATTGGCCCCTATACTGTGCTCAAGAGACTGTCTGGCCTTGTCTACTGAGTACGGTTGATCAAGCAAAGTCAGGTTGTGGTGCTTGATCGAGACTGGCTAGCACCTTATTGCCCCTTGGCCCAACCGATGGGGGAGTCGGGCTGAGAACCAGTCCCAGACCCCTATCCCACCACCAGAAACTACCAAGGGGATCTAAAGGCCTGGCTGACAACTTTGACTTTACCAATACTTTGTTGTGGACACGTGGGTTGCTGGGGACAGCTCGCCACTTAGGTGGGGCTGTATAATGTGTTGGGGTAGCAGGAGTTGGTGGTTTCCCAGCATGCACTAGTTTGCATGTTACCTATACGTAAGCTAATCGTTTGTGCCTTGTTTGAGTGTTACGTGGATATATTCATGGGTATTTCTGTTCTTTATGGCTTGATGCAGCTTCTGAATTACTGTCGTAATTTGAGGTATTTGTCTTGCCAAACCATGAGTGTATGTTGTAGCATAGCTAATGACCTTTCATCAGCATGTCTTCGAAGGGCGGTTCAACAAAAGTGGTGAGTTCCTAGGACCTTGTGGTGTATGGGGAACAGGAGCAGCCATTAAACAGAGGTCATATATCAGTTTGGATTATTGCCATAGCAACCCACTCGCTGAATACAATCTATTAAAATGCTTCTCTAAGTTGGTCTCAACCCATTTAATTCTGTGTTCAAGGCATTTTATTTAACAATATTCTTTATTTTCATGAATAGCTTACTGAATTGCAATGCCTTTTAGCATTGTTTTCAAGGCTTCCCAGGCTACCCCCTATTAATTTGACCTCTCAATGCCCCTTTCAGCACAGTCTTGTAATGGAGATGGGTTTATTCTCCACCTTGGCATCCGAGTCCTATCACTAAAATGCTACCAATGGTACATGACATTACTGAATGCAGTTCTTCCGGCTAGCAAAGACTACAGACGTGCTTCTCTCTGCTCCCTTCTCTGCCCTTTTTGCCCGCCTGCTATCTTCTCCTGTCTCATCTCGGAGTCACTCTGCACTTTTCCCCCTAAATCCTAAAACATCATGGATCGGATCGGCTGATCTCTCAATGCCAATGACAAGATTTTTCTACCCAGAGACGAGGTGCGGGGGCTGCATCTTGTACAGCTGGGACCCACCCTGCGGGTTGCTTGATGGATTCTTGGAAGGAATGGAGTGCTAGGCCTTTCTGTTCTCTCTGTGGAGGATGTTGAGGACCTCTGCATATTTGGATTTATGGTGATTGGGTTTCTGCTGATTGGAGCTGGTGGATTCCTGGGCTACTGGAAAAATCAAAGGCTGGAGGCGGCTATTCGAAGGCTGCCATCTGAGCCATTGCTCTGAAGTCAAAGTCTACTCTATTGTCAAATATGTGTACCAGGTGGGACACTAGGACCCAGGGGCTGTCGGGCAGTAGACACAGGTAGCATGTAAGGGGGGACACAAGGACCCAGTAACTGTCAAGCAGCAAGTGCTGGTAGCTTGTGGAAATCCCAAGAGAGAGTTCATAAGTTCACTGCTGTTTCTCAATACCAAGTATGCCGAGTGCGGACTCCTGAACTTCTGAAGCTCAGACTTGGAAGCTTGGAAACGGGACGGGAGTTGGCTATACGGTTTTTGGACAACTGGAACGGCAGTGTACTCGTGATGTCACTTCCTTGACCTCGGCGTCTGCCACCCAGAAATGTTTATTTTCTGTTGTAAATTTTAATAAAAAAATAAGATAATAACTACATAAAACAAATACCTTACTTGTTTTTTAAATGACTGATTACAGTTGTATGTTTGCTCCTCCGCCATCGCTGGTTGTAGTGAAATGCATTTTGGGATACATGGCTGTCTGAGTCCACATGAGTCAACATTCGATGCAACCTCGGTAAAAATTGGGCGTAACAAGTTCACATCTGGGTATCTCACCAAACTTGCCGAAAAGGAAACTTGTGTATTGGAACAGGACTTGGGCGCTGACTGATGATGTTTCACAAGTCCGGGAGAACGCAAGTACAGACAAGTATGGGTATTGAGAAATGGCTCACATTTGTTCTTGCTGCAAAATTGCTGACAGGTGAGAAACGAGGGATTCCATGCCAGTTCAGGTTGGAGGACGCATACAGTGTGGGGATAAACGTGTCCAAGGGTGGAAAATTGCGTACGGTAGATTTGGTTGTAAATTGGGTGGCTGGACCCCCAGGGTTGCTCATGCAGAGGAGAGTGCTCATTTGAGTATGTTGGTTTTGGAGCTGCAGCTGTGAAATGTACCCGTATGCAGCCACTGTTTTTCCTCCTAAGTCTTTCTTTTGTAGTTTTAGATTAGACCTTTTTAGATTCAGAAATTTTAACTCTGTCCCTCTGTTTGGAGTGATTCACTGCTATAGCACCAGTGGCATCAAACAGATGGTGTGCATTTGTGGTTGATTTTGATGCATATTATTTGCAGTGTTTTTATTTATTCGATGTGGTGTGGTCAATTTAGACATGCCTAAACTGTGCGGTGGCCGCTGTGGTTGCAAATAGTGATGATTTCTTTCCTCCTGGCTTATGCTGTTGCTTTTATTCTTCTCATAGTAATTTAATAAAACATCTGGATTACAAAAGCCTCTGTTTCCTCCTCTTCATTGAAAGTCCGGTAAAGGGGCTCTTAACCGTGGGCAATAACAGTATCGACAATATAAATAATGTAAACATATACACATATACACATATCTCATGTCTCACATATAAACAAAAGAGGGTGGGGGGCACAGTCCACGGGGTTGAGGGTTAAGGTTGGGAGGGGGGTTAGGGCGAGTGGGGGCAGAGTCGGGGAGGGAGTTAACCATCAATGCTCAGACTGTGTGCGAGATGACTCGAAGACGGGATGCTCTGTGGGGCAAACTGTGGACGATGTCTTACGGCATACTAAAGTTGGGTACCACCATGGAGAAGTTGGTGATTTGGATTGGGGGAAACTTAGCGCGGAGATTTGGATTGCACTGCAAAAAAGGAATTTCAAAAAAGTAAAAAAAGCTTTGTATCTAGGAAATAAGTCTAATTTTTTGTCCAAAAAGAAAATTAATCTTGACAAGCATATTTTGCATGAGAAAAATAATCTGATTTTAAGAAAGCATGGCTAACCTTTTCTTAATAAGATATTCCAGCTACTTTTGAGCTGGAATACACCAAAAACAGGGTCAAGAAATGTTTCACAATAAAACCCAGTGCAGCAACAAGATTATTTGCCTCATTTTAAGAGTAAAACCATTTGTACAAGAAAGGAGCTGCATGGTGGCGTGTTGGTTAGTGCTCTCGCCTCACAGTAACAAGGTCCTGGGTTTGTGCCCAGGTTAGGCCCTTTCTGAGTTTGCATGTTCTCCCTGTGCATGTCTGGGTTTTCTCTGGGTACTCTGGCTTCCTCCCACAGTCTAAAAACATGCATAATTAAAGAAGTGGGTTTTCTTTTTTAATCGAGGAATTTACTTGAATTTAAATTTTCTGCCTCATTTTAAGACCCATTTTAGTCCATCAGAGGCAAGAACTTTGTGCTTATTTTAGGAATTCTTGTCAAGTAAACAAAGGTTACCCTGTTGGCAGATTTTTTTGCTTAATAGAAGATAAATTGACTGAATTCAGGAATATTTAGCTTTTTTCTCATAGGCTTGTTTTTGCAGTGTGTTTGGAACTGTGGAACCTTCTGTTGACTTTAGGCAGAATAAAACAAGTCCTGCCTGTAACAAAACAATCTCCTTTATCCTAATCTGGCTCTCGGAGAGTGGCTTTGGAGCTGCTACTCTGCAACTTTGCCCTGGATGAACTGCAGACAGACGCTCTGCCACCCCTTTCCCTGACCACCCTCCCCCTCCTTCACAAGCAGGAGTAGATGCCTCTGAAGGCCGTTTTCCTCCCAAGGCTTACGGACTTCAGCGATCTCTCTGCTTGCTTACACATACACATACAGACTACTGACTTTCATGCACCCCACCCCCTCGGACTATGTGCCTCGCTGTTGTGGATGGGTGCCGTGTAAGTGGCTGCCACCTGATACTCCTGTCCTGTATGGCATGTTCTTGTTTGTACGTGTCTAACCCTGGTCAGGAAATGCAAGAGAAATTTCCCTATTGTGTGATCAATAAAGGCTCTCATTCATATCATTCATTCAAAAGGTCTTTGGAATTAAGTAAAAATTCTATTCGAGAAAAAAGTGGTCTCTTCCTTTTGGATTTAAAATACTCCACACACTTATCAAGCCAAATGACTCCCGACTAGTGCTACTACGAGTGAGTATCGACACAATATTAAATTAAAATCCCCACCATCCCTCAGAGCCTACTTACATTCCCTGAATTTGTCCCTTTTCAGCTGTGTACCAGGTGAATAGTCAAGGAAAATCTTGATGCGGTTACCTTCCCAGAGAAGCTCTGATTTGTTCCGTGCCGTACGTATGATGATCTCTCAATCAGCTGGGTGCAGGAAGCTAACTAGGATCACCCACAGTCTCTCTCCTAGATTTAGCCTTTGTGTCAGTGCTTTATGTGCCTGGTCAATTTCTGGCCATTGCATGGTGTCGTCACAGCCGATGATTGATGCTAGTAGTTTCTGAATAAATGGTGCCATATCTTTGCTTTCTTTGCCTTATGGGACACCCACCAGTCACATATTATTATGCCTGTTACGGTCCTCCAAATCATCCAGTTTATCACGAAGGTCCTCTACCGACCTCAGTTGTGTCACGTGACTCCTACCAGATTTTTCTAACTTCTGAAGTTATTTCTAATTAAAGACTAGTGTTTGGAAGACAAACAACAATCCCACATTTTAAGTGGTCTCGTCTTTTCAGAGTGATGGGGAAGAGTGAGACAAGCTTAACCTCATTTACACATTGGAAATGTTTTCCTGATATTTTCTCTATATGTCTTCAAAAATCTTTCATCTCCATCCTTGAAACAGCTGATGGACTCTTCCAAGGTTCCAGCTGAAAAAGTTCTACGTTGTTGGAAAAGACGAATCAGGAGGAATTCTTATAAAAAGTAAAGGTAGCTGTGATCCTGTATGTTCTTTCCAGGTTATTTGCAGAGCAAAGTCCACACAGTGCAGTTATTGTCCAATAAACATAAAACTGCAGTGACTGCAAGGACACAAATATTCAACACCAGACTCCAGACAGCTCAGAGCTGGAGAGCAGCACCACTGTGGCTCTGCAAACCCTTGGCCAGAGGCACTCTGTGGAGCTCTGATTGACCAAGGCTCCGTTTATTGATGCTGCTGCGTAATGAAGGTTGCCATGATATGATGCTATTTATATGCAGCCGAACCATCTACCTTGTGTTTATGGCATCAAATATCTGGGTGGCTGTTTCACTTCTTTCGCCTGGTGCGGAAGCACGATGGGTGGCAGTAGCTGGCTGCATGATGAGGCCTCACAGCTTCAGTCCAGTCTGAAACCTCTTCACAGGCTTACAGATCACAGGGAAGGAGGCAGCGAAAGCCACACGACCTGACAATGAAATGCAACAGCAAATCTATGTCCTGTTCAGCTATAATGTTTCTCCATCTGCAATGTAAAGTGCAGAGCTCTGTTTGGCTTCAGCCTATTACATTTAAATGATGTGACTGTGTTGTTCTGTTGCTGTGGGAACATAAATACAGTCCCACTTCCAGGAGGAGGATTTACACGATTTAATGATGCAAATCATCAAATCTTTACATCTTCGATCAAACTGCTCACAAAGAAACAAAGCAACATAATTGTGGGGAAAAAAAGAAAAATATGAGTATGAAAATAAATATGAACATGAAAATATACTTTGTTATGTAGACTGAACTCTCTGAGGTCAGTATTCGAGGGTGTTGGTCAAAAATGAAAAAAAAAACCCACCTGAAAGTCGTGTTTGCTGCATCAGGTCTCCAACAACTACTATGTCCCTAGAGTGTACACAGCAGGTCTCAGACAGATGGTGTGTCCACTAGTGATAGGTGAGTCATGAACAAGTGACTCAAAACTCATGAGTCACTTTACTGACGGGACTCTCAAATCAGCATCTCCATTAACTCGTTCACTGACTCATTCATGCTACAGCTAACTGACCTGCGCTGAAAGTCAGCTTTAGTGGTCTGACTGACAGCAGCAAGAGAAATTATTTAATGGACATGAGCTTGTCTACAGGATGATACATAGACTAAACATAACATGTTTATACAGCCCCACTGTCATTCACTACTCAGTGACTTCCCATACACCGCAGCAAAGGACTCAGCTGCTATACCTGTTTATCGTTAAGTAGTTTATGACTCACAAGTCCTGTCCTCATCATTCAGAAGTTCCTGACTCGTGACGTCATGCCCTTCTGAGGCCACTTGAGTCCTTCGAGCTCCCCCCTATTTCCGGTGTCGTGGAGTCAACCGCCGTACATTATTTGAGCTGAAAGTCGGCTGCTCAGCTCTGGTTGGGATGGCAGAAAGTTAAATTATTCACTGTACTCATTATGTTATGTCAGCAAAAGTAGTCAGTGGTCTAAATTCAAAATACAGTATTTTGCCAGTTCCACCACCGTTGTCCACTATTCACACTCTGCAGAGTCCCCCCCCACACACACACACCAAACCTTCAGAACCAGCATTGCACTCATCTTCAGATGCGGAATTAACATGGGCCTACCTTCAGTTTTTGGAGCCTCTAATTCATTGTCTTGTTTCTTTCTCCTCTTGTTTAGCCAGTGTTTATTTCTTCACAATGGCTCTCGTCAAGTTTCACACCATGTTCTGACTTTCTCACCTCATTTTCCCTGTTTTGTTTGGATGCACTTTGGACTTTTTGTTTTGTGAACTTTCTTCCTTTCCTGGAAACACTTTTTGCCATTTTATCTTTGTGTCCTCCATCCTGGAATCCGTGCCAAGATTCAGGTGCAAGAAAACCAAACTGTGGCATTAACCGTTCAGATCCATCCATCGTTTGTTATTTCCAGGTTAGGGTCACGGCTGCTACTGATGTGGGCGAGATTGGTGGAAGGCTGTTTGTTCAGTGACAAGCTGCCGCTCACAGACAGACAGACAGACAGACAGACAGACAGACAGACAGACAGACAGACAGACAGACAGACAGACAGACAGAC
>JASSRZ010033978.1:0-20381 GCA_032164315.1 Malacoctenus gilli | reverse complement strand
CTAATCAATAGTAAATCTGTCACACTTGTGTTCAACTTGAACATCAGCCTCAATTTCGTTTGTGTCTCGCCTAAAAATCTGCATCAGGACCTGACAGTAATAAAAGAACCGGCCGTTGGGACACGGCGGCCCGAGAGGGTGCCGCCCGCTTTCAGAAAACTCCAACAATTCTTTACCATGGACTACAATGCACTAACACGTATCGAAATGTATTCTGTTGTCTCTCACTCGCTGTCTCTCTCTCTCTCTCTCTCTGTCTCTCTCTCTGTGCAGGGAATCCAAGTGTGGAGCAACGCCAAAGAATGCTTCCTCAAGATGTGACGTCAGAGCGCGTCAGGGATGAGCTCAACGTATCGCAAAGAAACAGGCGCAGTTTCAAGAAAGCACATCATTTGTCGAACTGACTTCATTGTTGCTCTTATGGGGGGGTGAAAAGATGAAGCATCCAGCCTCTTTTTAAAATGTTAAAGACAGGAATTAACGTGCTTTTTTTCCCCAGTTTTATAATGAGACTGTTTTTAAAATCCGATTCCAACGTTTTGAACTCATTCCTCTCTCATTTCTGCAAGCAATAGCCTCTGTTTTTTCATTGTGTGTGTGTGTGTGTGTTTTGTCTTTTTTTATGATTTGAAATCAAGATAAATTGCTCCATCACCTGATAAGTGTTGAAAACAAACACCCGTGTTCTGACCTATTTTAGCATCGAAACAAACGTGCGTTATCTTGATAATGAGGGAAGTTGATTGCGAACGTTTCTGCCAGACTCAAAGAGAAGCAGAACAGGAAACAGATGTTTATGCTACTAGATTGATTCGCTGCTCCTGAAATGATTGGTGTTGCTTGAAATTCGATCTGCATTTTAACCGCTGCAGCAACAAGGGCAGCATAAACTGGCTCGGCCTTTCCTTGAGACGCTGCTGTTATTTATGACGGGAGGAGGCTCATCATTTCGACTTCCACCCGCTCACGAAACCAATGGTTTCTTTATCGTTGTGGAGTTGTTGTTGTTTTTTTCTGTAATGCTGTAACGTGTTTGATAACTTCCTCCACCAACACTTTGCAATCCCGCATCGTCACATTTCAGCCCATGCTTGTAGTCTCCACAAGTCTGACGGACACTAAACTACGTCTTAAAATCCTCCTTTTTTTCCTGTGTTGTGACTCGCTCGTGGCATGTGCCATTACTTTACAGCTTCAATCAAGCCCCCCCCCAGCGTTTTACAGTCGGTCTGAGATGATGACCGAGTCTGAGTTTCCTATCAGCTTGCCAGCTATAAGCTTTGTGAGTGTGTATTGTAATTAACAATTTGAAAGCTTTTTTTTTTTTTTGGATGTCATCTGCTTTCTGCTGTTTGTTACAATAAACGTGTGACTTCACTGACTGCTCTTGATGTTGTCTCTTATTTCTTTTAATCTAAATATATGTTTAGCTGTAACTTTATTATCAGTCAAGCACAATTGAGTCCACCACAAGGAGTAGCAGAAACACCCCCCCACACACACACACACACATACACACACATACACACACTCTGCCCACTTTATGTTACTAGCAAAGGTGCAAACAGGCTGAGACCCCAAAGCTGCTCCAGCACCATGTTGCTGCATTTTATCTGCAGTCAGTTCAGCCTGACTCTTCTCCTCCTCAAGGTCTTCACTCTTCTGGGTTGAAAGAGAAGGGGGAGGGGTGAGGGGAGGCGCCAGTGTACAATGTGTTGTTTGTTTCTTTTGTCCGAAAGACGCCACCAAGACCGGGCAGATTCTCACCTTTTGCGGCGGTTGAGCTCTGGTGGGAAACTTAGGAAAGTTGACCGTCAGGCTGAGTGTCGAGCTGATATGAGTGCAGCTGTGGGGGTGTGGGGGTGGTAAAAACTTTTCAGTTGACTTTATTGTCTAATGTTCCCTGAATCTGGGGTTCCCTGCCTGTGGACCCCTCAATCTGATTTCTAATTCATCAAAACATTACAGTGATGCATAAAACCTTTGCACATACTGGATCCTGCCAACACAAATAAACGGGGGCCTTGAGAATAAAAGCACTGAGGAGTTTCCCATGTCTCCTTTATCTATTATGGGGTCAGATCTACCTAAACAAAATATACAAACTGATTGACAAACTGCATTGATTCACGTGAATGAATGATTGGTCTTTGAATATAGAAGCACCGAGTAGATCTTAAAAGCAAGACTTTTTACATGTCTTCTTTTTGTTTTCTTTTTCTTTTTCTTTTGTTTTACATGCAATCGTGCATATGATGGGAAGAAAAGCTTGACTCTGTGCTTTCATCTCTCCAAAACTTGCCGGCCAGCTTACAATGGAACATGTAAAACCTTCATTTAAATAGGTGCGTCTCCAATACCTTTTTTGGTGGGGGCCTGTTGTCCTTTTCATAATCTGTCTCAGTAAATCAACACACCTGCATGCAAAATTTTAGCTCGTGCACACAAATCAGTGTGGTGGCTTCTCTCGTTGTGACAAACAGGAACTGTACACTTAAAGAGTCTGAGAAGAGCCGAAGAAGAATATACACAACATTCGTAACCAAAGGCCCAATCAGACTCTTATTGTTGGTGTTGCTTGACAATCACAGTGCAGCATAATCATCCCCACCCTCTCACCCCCTCCCTTGCCTTAGAATTGATGTGATTGAAGCTGTTTTCACTCCCTTGTTTTCAATTCGCTGATTTGCGTTGGTGTTTGTAAGCTGGAACCTGGAAAGACTTTGCTAATGAGCTCATGGAAATACACCCCAATGTTGTTTTAATGACCTGCAGCGGCACTTCAGTTGTTCCCGAACATGAGCCTCATTTGAGGCATCCTCACCTCTGATCTTTGCTTTGGATGCGAGGAGTTCATTGAACAAGTGATAGATGGAACTGTGAGAAGACATGTGCATACAAAGGCATACACCAGCATTCTGATGTTTGTCCCCCCAATTTTGCCTTCTTAAAGGGTTCTAGACATAACTTAAACAGGATAGGCCAAATACACTTATGACCCAAGGTTCCAGGGTGTTCTACAGGTCATCATGGCATAAAACACTAGAACACATCTATGTTCAGGCAGACATCAGGGGACCCATGCAAATATAGATCCGGACCCCAAGGATGCCCTTTGGCTACCATTCTTCCAGTCCTTGACACCTATCTGGGTAAAAGGACCGCACTTAGATCCTTAAAGCCTGAAACCTGAACGACACTATAAAGGACACCACTGTTTTATTCTAATTTGACGACGTATATAACTGTAGTTTCCACTTGTCAACACATACCTCTACTTGAACTCCCCATAACCTCAGTTTTAGTCACAGTCAATAACATTCTGCTTATTTGAACTGTTGATCATCAAAAACTAAAAAAAAAAAAGATTGAAAAATAAAAACTTTTTGTTGAGAAAGATTATAAAATGAAATCTTACTACTTTTAAAATGTCAAATTGTGTGTAAATTTTGCGCGGCAGAGTTGCTAAAAGAAAAAAACAGCAGAAAAAAAGGGGACTTTCACTTTAAAGATCTCCCACAATGCATCACTGCGACGACTTCCGCGTCTGTTCCGGTCTCCTCCACGTGAAGCGAAGCCGTCTCTGCCGTAGTCATGTCAACAAGTCCGGTGGTGGCGACCAACGGAGTGGAGGGCGACGAGGAGTTCCGAGCCTTCGTCGCGCTCCACGCCGGCGCCCTGCAGTCCTCCGGTATACCCCCGACCTACTGGAGGAGCCTCCATCACAAAGTCACCAACGAGGTAAAACCCCAGTTGCTTGCACGAGCCATCTGACAGCCCCCCTGCCCACTTACCCTTCTCCTCCTCCTGCCACCTCTGCTCCACTCAAGTTCTCCTCGCGCTCCTGGTGGGAGAAAAAAAAACTGAAGTTCATTTGTCAAAGGAAACAATTCCCGCTGCATTTGTCAGGAATGTCGACATTTATTTCGTCGACATTTCCGCCGTGTATCCCTCCGCCTCGACCAGCTCCGTTCGAAAACGTCATGTTTTTCTCTTCTCTTCCCCTGCGTGCAAATTTCACCCAAGGGACCCGTTCTTATATTTATGTTATATGACGTGTGTGTCCCCCGAGATAATTCGGCGCCCATTATTTGAATGTGTCACTTTGAACTCTGCCGGAATTCAAACGGAAGGGGGCGGCTGTGCTCTAAAAAACTACCAGGAGTAGCGTAATAGTTCGGACCTTTTTATTGGTAGACGAAGACGATGTTCCAGATGTTCCCATGACAATGGCAGATTATAACCAATGAGTACATTGTGCTCAAAGCTGCTTTCACATTGCAGCAAGATGTATTAAATCAGAGAATGTATGTGTTGTTTTAGTTTTGTTTAATCACTTAATAGTGCTTCTTTTGTACTGCAGTAGGCATTGTGAAAAATGGCACCCGCATGTGTGAGAGAAAACAATCGATGGCCTGACAATTTTCAACCGGTTTTTCCCCCCTTCATTATTTGACAGATTTACGATGCTGGCGAAGTCTTTGGAATCATGCAAATCCAGGTAGAAGACGACAACGAAGGGGGGGAGTCCGAAGAGGATGGGGAGCACGAGAAGAAGACTGGGAACCCGGGGGTGGAGATTCGCTGCAAAGTTGTGGTGACCCGGGAGAGCGGGCTGCAGGTCTTGGAGTCCAACAGGTAAGCGTTCCAGAGGCCGAACATATCGTTTTATTTAAAACCAAAGGTTTTTTGCACGAACAGTGTCAACACACACTCTCTCTGGGAAGAAAACTATGTTTACCACAGGCGGTGTTGTGACGAACATCGCGGGATCTGTCCGTTTTTGTCCAATCTCCTCGCTGTAGTGTTTTCCTGGTGGATCACGCTTGGACGTACCGCGTGGAGCATGCCAGACAGCAGCTGGAGCAGATCCCAGGCCTGCTGCCCAGGATGGCCTCCCTCGTGGGGGTGGATTTCCACGGTGAGGCGCCGGACCCCGACGTGGTGGACGAAGTGATGGCGCGCCTGTGGAAGTACAACCAGACCTACCAGCTGGCTCAAGGGGTACTCGCATCATTGTAACTTTAACCCGCTGTGTTAGACCACTGGGTCCACTCGTAGCAACCATGCGGCTAACTTCTGCCTCTGATTTGCTCGGCTCTACTTGGTTCTTGTTGTTTCCCATTAAAACCACAGTCAGCGGAGGAGAAGGTCCCGGTGTGGTACGTCATGGATGAGTTTGGCTCCCAAGTGCAGCACTGCGACCAGCCCAGCTGTGGCATGGCCCCGTTCTTCTACATCCAGGGCCAGCTGGCTTACACCGTGCTATGGCCCCTGCAGGACCTGGAGAAAGGAGGTGGAAGCTAAACGCACTCAGGAAACGGCACAAGGGGGGAACAAAAAGTCTGTCGTCTTGCGTCAGTGTTTGCTTCACAATCCTGATCTGATTGGCGTTCAGTGGGATGACTCATTGTCACCCATTCACACTCAAATCCACACACCAGATGACTGCTGGCTGTGTTTTGTTTACAACTTGTTGCCAATTGGGAGCAGCCTGCTCACCAGCCTGCTGCAGCGACAGATCACTCGGCCTGACATCCTAACAATAGAGGCTTGGAACACTTCTGCGCATGATGTGTCTAGACATTTCTTGATCTTTTTCGCAGTATTATCAGTATATTAATATATATAAATATTTAACTCGAAAGCCCAAGTTTTGAACAGAAATTTACCGGCGTGCTTTTACATGCTTTGTGTTCCTATTACTTCCACAGATGAAGTGACTCGGGATTACACGTATGGGGAGGCCAACCCGTTGTTGCGGCAATGCCGTCTGTTACCATGGATACCCGCAGATCTGGCAGGGGTCAGCAGTGTGACAACAGAGCCTCCAGATACATACTACGAGGTGAGGACTGGTGGTGTTGCAGGAGTTTCGTTTCAACAGGCGTTGATAACAGAGTGAATGACCACAAGTAGGATGAGGGAAAAGTGTGAGAAACAGCGATTTCTGCTGGGATGTGTGAAAAACAGGTGATTCCTGCTGGTGCGGGTGCATCCGAGTGTGGGAGCGAGGGAAAAACGACGAAATGAGGGGAGGGAAGTACACAAGAAAAGATGGGAAAGAACTTTCAGGGTCAGGAGTCGAGCAGTAACAAAAGTGAAACATATGTTATGAGTACAATGAGTGAGTGTTCTACTGGCTGCAACTGTTATGTGTTCTTGGCCTTCAAATAATGCTTCGTGCAGGCCTGCAAATTATGATTGAGTAAAATAATTGGTGGAAAATAATTTGCCATTGCAGTTCCGTTTGTTGTCATCGGTTAAAGGAAAACATAGGATGGTGTCACTTGTCTTGGCCAACTTGGATTGAATCCATTTTTTTGTGTTCACATTATCTCCCCATTGTTGTTGGCAGAAGAGAATTTGCATCCAAACCATAACTTGAGAGGGTGTTGGTGCAAAAGGGTTTGTGTTGCAGGACTAGTGTGTGTTCTGAGACGCGACAAGCCACCCCCCTCCCACCCCCCCATTAGTTCATGTAATTCCAAGATTTGCATCAGGAGCTCAGACAATGAAGTGTCCTGGTGCCAAGTGCACTGACGACCCCTTTATGTTGATGTTTATTGTTGACAAACTGAGGTATGTCAGCGTGGTTGGGTACAGGTTTCGATGTTAGTCAAAGAAGATCTCATTGACTTCCTGTAGTGCTTTTTTTTGTTGCACTTAAGAACAGCAAGAAACTTACTGGAGTTGTTCTTAAAGTTTTGAGATCTCAGCTGTTGTGTTATAATTTCAGCACTGTTTGAATTACAGTCAAAAAATTGTAAGGATTTGTATTTCTTTCCATTTGGCGTTTGATTATTTTTCTAAGTCTTGTTTTGATTGTTCTCGTTTTTTCTTGTCGGAAGAAAATCATACAGATTTGGCCTTCCAAGTTCCCCACAATGGCGATGGGGAGGTTGTCTGGAGGTCATTAGTTTCCAAAGAGTGTCTCCGTTCCTCTTTATTGTCTGGGTGAGAGTGCAAGAAGGAAGTCTGCACCCTGCAGTATAATACACGACGAGTGAAGGTGGAGCTGGTAGCATTCGATTTTGTAAGAAACAAAGTGATGATCTGAAACAGGAAGCGCACCAAGAGTGCGGTTGGCAGATCGTTCAAGCAGCTCGAGCAAGCAAGCAGCATAAACACCTTTTTTTCCAAGAAGCAGTCAGACCAGCAGACCAAATGTCATGCGCGAGTGTATAAATCACAAAGAATTATGTTTTCCATTCAAAGAAGAAAATCAGTGCATGATCACTGATGTTAGAAAAAGAGCTGCCACTTCAGTTATAATATCAGGCAGGCTTAAGGTTGTTTTAAGGAAGAAAAACCTAACAAACTGACACGATTAACATGCTGGAAAAACCAAAGGTCGTCTTCACCCTTTCTTGTTTTCTGTCCCTCCAGACCATTCTACAGGAGAACAAGGAGCTTCTTCCTGTCCAAATCCAACCCGTCCCCATCCCGAAGGACAAAATCCTCAAGTAAGACTCGGAACTGCTTTCACTTTAGGACTGGGAGGAACCATCTGATCCTCCTTCTGGACTGTACCAACATCAGCATTCTCCATTGACACTGTTCACTGCGTCGTTATGAACCTATGAGTGAAACGTGCAATCACACAACAACTAAGCGTTGCCATTCTCACAATTGAGTTGAGTTTTTTGGATGTGAATCCATTTGTTTCATCCACAAAGGATGGTGGGATTTTCAATTGATTATTTTTCTTCTGTTCGCAGGGTTTACTCAGAGATGTCTCAGGTTCGAAGCAACCTGACACACACTCGATTCCTCCTGACGGAGGACAAGGGGGAGGCCAACATCATCTGGGCGTACAATCACATCAAAGACTACAGGTGGGAACCATCGAGATATTTTGTTTACGTTGGGAAATTGAATTTTCTTCAAGTTTGGGAGGAAAAAGGGACATTACACACTAAATAGCTTCAGTGTAACCAAATGAGTAACCATTGTCCAATTAGAAGTGGTATCAACCGCGTCAAAAAATTATGATCACCTAACTTACATGCATGCTTCCTTTTTACGGTTCTATATTCAGTATTTGTCTCTCACATGACTTGATTTCGCATCCTGTTGATCACAGGCAACTTCCCTCTTTTGATACGCTCTCCTGCGTCATAAGATGTCTTTGAGTGAGGCGCAGGGGCACGTGGCCCGTGGTCAGGGATAGTGCCTCTTTGTCAGAGAGTAGTGTTTGTTTGCCTTGTTGTGACGCATCAAACTTTATAACGAAAACTTGGTAGTCTTCTGTTGCTCAGATTCACCTAAAATTAAGGGCTCCAGTAGATAAGGGGGAGGTCCTGGACAGTCACCCAAGGGTTTAGCCGAGGGTCAGCGAACCAAAGTGAAACCGCCTTCACTTGGAAAGGTTCATTTAGTATTTTTAACTCTTTTTTCAGGGTCAACCTTTACTACAGAAGGATCCAAGAACACACTCTAGCCCAGCACATGATATTTCTAATGAAAGTTTCCCCCCTCTTTTCGCGCATACGTTGTAATGAACACATGATGCATTAGGGATTTCTTAGGAAGATATAGGGATGCGAATTGTGTTTGCTGGATTTACACAAAACACTTTGGCAGGTGAAGGAGGATTGACTGTGATGCTGGACTGGTGAAGTTCAACTAGAGCTCACTTAGCCGAGTGCAAACCTCTATACGTTAGCAGTTTATTGCTGCAGCTCATGCTATCAGCTAACGCTATGGGCTAATGCTATGAGCTAATGTGTGACAGTAGTAATGCAGTAAAGCTCCTGAACACATTGCACCACATAGCAACGGCAAGCACATGGCAACAACTAGGCTTCTGAAAAAACAACTGCCAAGCTAGAGGAAATATATTTATCTTTTTTTAGGCAACTTAACCTGGATCTTGTGTGTCTTTATGAAGCATTACTTATTATTCTTTGGTGTCAATATGAGCTACTCAGACAGGTGACGGGACACACAAGCAAAGAACTTGAACACTGACAGGATAGTTATTCTAGATGTATTTTGGCCTTGACAGGAATACCCGAATGTGGCTATCAATGGCAAAGTGGAGGTTGTTTTGTCTCACAATGTTTGTCCCCAACTTTGATGAGAAATCACAGTGACCCTGAATTATTGAGGCCTTCAAACAGGAGTTTACAGAGGAGAAAAATAGAATGGAAAATGTTTTTTTCCTTAGGAGTCTGAGTGAGGAGCGACCCCAGGTCATGCTGAACCAGTTCCCCTGCGAGAGCACGGTCACCGTCAAGGACTGTCTGGCCGCCGTGGCCCGCCGAGTGAAAGGGGGCCCGTCCCCCGATTGGCTCCCGGAGACCTTCAACCTGCAGTCAGAGTTGCCACAGTTCGTCAAGCGATACCGGGAGCGGCAAGAGAGGTGGGAGTCGGGCTTTGTGGTTTTTTTAAAGTTTCTTCTGGTTGCCAAGTCAATTCCGCAGGATCATTGATGGTCTTTTTTTCTGTTTTAGAGGTGAGGATAACCACTGGATCTGTAAGCCCTGGAACCTGGCCCGAGGCCTGGACACGCATATCACCAACAACCTGGACTATATCATCCGACAGAGGGAGAGTACGCCGAAGGTGCGAATACAGCCAAATCGGCTAAAGCAGAGGTGTCAAAAACATGCAGGCTAGTCAAACGTCCTAATCCGCCCCACAAGCATTAAAGCGACCATAGTGGATTCATAGGACTCATAACACAATGATGAAGCTAAAACTGAACAGCAGCGAGCAGAAACCGTATCAAACAAAAGGCGTTAAAGCTAACTCGCTTGTTACGATCAAGTGTGGCTTCATGTGGTGCCTGAACTGCAATGACCTAATCTGAAACCTTCACTCATGACTAGTAGAAGGTGTTTTCAGCTATGATGCAGGATTTGGTACTGCTGGAGTTTTCTGAGAGTGGGCGGCACCCTCCCAACAGCTGGTTCTTTTATTACACTCAGGTCCTGCTGCAGGTTTTTAGACGAGACAGAAACGAGGTTGAGGCTGATGTTCAAGTCGAACACAAGTGTGACAGTTTTACTATTGATAAGCAGAAAGTTTACAAAAGTTAAAGCAAGTGGAGTTTAAAAGCAGGATTCTGCACAGGAGTCTGACATGTTTCCCCCCCCCCGAGAAGTCAGCATGTAAGAGCCCCGTTTTTCCATTGTCCGGAGATATTATACTATGCTGGTCGGGCCAGATGGATCCCACCTTCCCTAACAGATGTGTTATCTGTACGTCCGTATCTGGTGCAACGTATATCAAAGTGTCGGCCATGCCAGTGGGTTCTTCAAGCTCGGCATCCTCCCTGTGTGTTTTTCTGCCGTTGAGACACACAGGAGAAACTAACTGTGTTAAAGTTCAAGCACTCTGTTTTTTTGTGAAGCATGTAGGCCAGAAATTCATTTGTGATAAATTTCTCTAACAGTACAAAAACAAAATAATACATTATAACGCTTCGGCAGTCGCTACAGGATAAGGTAACCGAGCCAAACGTTTCAGCTCTTACTCGGGTTTCTGATTGATAAACACGTGTCAACTAAACTTTACTTGTAGGTTTCTCAATTAGCTTCCTCTTTTTCTGGCATGGGATTGAGAAATGATAATGGACCAGAAGGAAAAGGGAGAAGTGTGAAATGGTATCATGAATGTGTTTGTGTGACTCATTTATTATGCTTACGCATACAGAAAAACAAGCACAAATAAATGTTTCTTCAGTCACAAAAGTGATGCTGAAATAATCAGAAATATACCCAAGCTTGATGAATTTTTGAGTACTTCTCTGGATAAACACCCGGAGCTCACAACCACTGTATGCATACTGATTAAATTCAGCAAAATTTTAAATTCAATACTGACTTTCTGTCCAGATGTGGGGGGTTTTTTTTAAGAGGGAACACGCGACTGAGACTGACCTCATCCACTTTTGTCATCATTTAACGTCTTGTGTTTGCTTATTTCTTAACCCCAAAGGTGGTGTGCAAGTACCTGGAGGATCCTGTGCTGTTCCACAGGGAGGAGATCGGAATGGTGAAGTTCGACATCCGCTACATGCTGATGCTGCGCTCGGTGGAGCCGCTGCGTCTGTATGCCTACGATGTTTTCTGGCTACGGTTTGCCAACAGGTGGGAGAAGGGGGGAGGGGGTTGAGACGACAACGTTGTTCGCGAAAACCAGCCATCAAAACCAGTGGCGCCTTTTTATGTTTGGGTCTCCTTTAAGGTCATTTTTTTTCTGTGTTTCCTTCCAGGCCTTTCTCTTTGGACCATTTCGATGACTATCAGAAGCACTTCACCGTCATGAACTACGCAGAGGGGGTGGAGCTTAAACAGGTCCGTTTGTGGCCGATTTCGTTCAAACTGTGATGCTTTACTTTCGTACACCCCCTTTAATTTGAGCCCCCTGTCTTTCTTTTCCATTTAGGTGCACTACGATGAGTTCATACCGATGTTTGAGAGGCAGTACTCGCAGTATCCATGGAAAGATGTGGAGGTTGGCAAGATATCATAGTGAATGCTACGATTTGGGTGAAACCCACCCGATAAACCGTTTCCCGTCATACTCGGACTTCATCTAGTTATCTTCAATCCATCTTTTTTTTTTTATTTCTGTCTCACAGGCCGAGCTGTTCAAAGCCTTCAAAGAGCTGTTTGAGGCCGTGTCATCCCGCCCCGCTCCGTACGGCATCTGTGCGTACCCGTCGTCTCGTGCCATCTATGCTGTGGACCTCATGTTGAAGTGGAGCACCGGGCCGAACGGTAAAGCCCCTCCCCCTTATAAAGTGGAACTTTGGAACTTTTACATGAATATGAATGATCCAAAATTGATTTATACTTTGAAGTATGTCCGGGGTGACACATGTTTTTTGTTCTGAAGGCTTTAGCATGTCGCACACAACCCAACTGGTAATGTAAACAACAAGTATCATTATCTGTTTACTTAAGAAACAACTTTACAACAAAAGGAAAGAAAGCTGTTGCCTTTTTTTAATTTGCTGTGGGGGAAAAACAAAAAACATAAATTGCATTAATTAAATTGAAAATTAAATTAAAAAATTGTTTAAAGAAAAGTTTTCCTTTTCGTTGGAGTTTTATGAGAGCGGACGGCACCCTCTGGGGTTGCCATGTCCCCACAGCCGGTTCTTTTATTACTGTCAGGTCCTGATGCAGGTTTTCTAGGCGGGACACAAAGGAGATTGAGGCTGATGTTCAAGTTGAAAACAAGTGTGACAGTTTTACTATTGATAAGCAAAAAGATTACAAAAGTTAAAGCAAGTGGAGTTTAAAAGCAGGATTCTGCGTAGGAGTCTGACAAGCCCCGTTTTTTCGTTGTCCAGAGATATTGTACTATGCTGGTCAGGCCAGATGGATCCCGCCTTCCCTGACGGATGTGTTATCTGTATGTCCATATCTGGTGCAACGTACATATCAAAGTGTCGGCCGTGCCAGTGGGTTCTTCAAGCTCGTCATCCTCCCCTGCGTGTTTTTCTGCCGTTGTGACACACACGCGTTAAAGTTCAAGTACTCAGTTTTTTTGTGAAGCATGTAAGCCAGAAATTCATTTGTGATGAATTTCTCTAACACTTTTTTTCATTCATTTTAATTGAATCATTTAAAATATAACTCAATTTTCAAACAGTTCTCTTCAAAAAGGTTTTTTTCTTTGAAGAAAAGATCAAAATTGCAATCGATTAAGATGTAACTCATCGCTTCAAAGGGACACAATAGCACAACAATACTTGTATATATTTACAATGACATTATTACCAAATCGGATTGTGAAAACAATGTCGTGTGCTGCATGTTTACCTATGGTGGATGCGCCCTTCTGCCAGCAGGCTTTGTTAGCGTCTGCAGATTGTAACGAAAGCAAAATTGCCACGTTACTCTTTGGTTTTTGAACTGCTTGGGGCACCAGGAGCCTCGCTTGGCCCCGTGTTTCCACCCCTCCGTGAGCTTCCTCTGCTTTGTGTCCGATGCTGCAGGCGAGCGGGTGATGCAGCCTCAGATCCTGGAGTTGAACTTCAGCCCGGACTGTGCGCGGGCCTGCCTCTACCACCCGGATTTCTACAACCACATGTTCCAGACGCTCTTCCTGGACGAGCCCGAGGGCTGCCCGGTCACGCGGATCATATGAGGGCGCCAAACGACGCCACTCTCCTCCTCCTTTTTTTGGACAGTGACCTGACCACAGACTAACTTGGGCATCTGTAGTCATCCCCTCCCCCCAGAAATGAATCATGGTGACCAAATACATTCAAGCACTTTTGTACAAATGGGAAGCAATAAAAAAAAGTTAGTTCTGTTTTCATACTGAAATAAAGGCCTGAAATAAACTTGTCTGACTGCTGCTTTTAAGAAAGTAAAGAAACACTCTAATTGTGTTTTTCTGCTGAGAAATAACATGAAATCCAAGCCAAAGTTTAATCATCAAGAGAAATGAGATACTGTCTTTCGGAGGTCCAAACTGAGCATAAATGACTTTTTTAGGCTCTTTCAATGACACACAATAGCAGGGCCTCCAAAATGAAAGCATTGAGCAGTTTTAGCAGACCTACTCTGGGTTGCAAAATTTGAATTATTTTACATTTTTGTATATAAAATGTGGTGGTATGAATATGAAAACCTCACAACAGAACGCTGGTTCTCCAATTGGTACACTCATAAACAATCCTGGAGTCAGTTGGAAAAAGTCTGCAAAACCCAATCTGTAGTGTAGAAGAGAATAAAGTAAATTAAAGGCACGTGGAACAAGAAACAGAAAAATGAAGATAAAAAAAGACCTTTTTTTGAAGTCCAGTTGGACTGAATGTTCCATGTGGTCTCGTTAATCAGTAATCTGCCTGTCAGGGAAACCCAGCTGCGTTCAGAACAGCTCTTTGGGAGGATGTTGGGATCATCCAGTGATTTATTGCTCTTCTCCCACACGGAGTCCTGCCTGCTATGTGCTCCATGCTGTTCCTGTGGCTGCTTTATTGACACCAACCACAGCAGATATGAAGCACAGCAGCCACTACTGGTGAATCCACCCAGAATGCAACCACCATTGGTGGTTGCAGTCACAAAGACTTGTACAACCAAGTGTCCAGTGGGTATGTTAGCTCACTCTCTCTTCCCCAAGTCGTTCGGTAGGGGCGGACCTCAGGGAATCTTGCTCTGAGTGAGAAGAAGACAGACCACAGCTTGCTTCAACCAACATGGCGCCCATGGTTGTAAAAGTCAGTGAAACATGAGGTCAAGCCAAAAAGCAGAACCCCCTTTTTTCCAACTACTAAAACCAAACTTTAACCAAGTTAATTAAAAACCAGCTCTCATTTCCAGCGATGCTCCAGTAACTGTTAAAAAGGGGAAGGAGGGGAGGGGAGGGGGAGGATGGGAATGGAGGAGCGAGGGGGCTTTCAAGCGAGGCGAAGGAGTGCGAGGGGATGAGGGAGTAACAGCGAGTGTTCGTGGGTTATCAAGCAAAGGAAGGAAGCTGTTGAAAATTAACCAGCCTTCCCCCCTTCAGTGTGATACCAGATTGCTTGTGAGGAGCTAATGGGTGGAGAAGAATTTGATGTTGTCCTCGATCCTTGCAAGTAAAAACACTCCAGTTCATTTTCTCGTCTGGTTTGAGGATGGACAGGCAACAACTAAATCAATTCTCTTCGTTTAAACAGTATTAAAATTGAGATTTACTTTAATGTGACTGCATTTAAACTTCCATTTTCCTGTCACTGAAGCAGCAAAAAACTGATTTGAAGTGACGAGAAACTTATCACATTTATTACATTTAGCTGAAAAACTCCTTTGACTTTTACTCTTTGTTTTCACTGAGTTCTGTACTAATGGGATGTAAAAACTAGGTTTATGGTCTTTCTTTCTTTGACAGCCAGGGATGCAGGGCAGGATTCCGCCCCCCCCCCCCCCTTAACTCTGTTTTTTTGTGTGTACAGAGCTTATCAGGCTGAGGGGAGTGTTTTGCGACCGCCTTGCCTGGTTGTATTCACATCGTCGGGTAGAAAAATTGAAATACAACACGAGCTTGAGAATAAAAGATGGAGACGGCCAGGTTCCATCCTGACGTCTTCTGTCAGACAGTGTTGCCAACCTTGTCTTGGCTGTCACACCAGTGGCTAAAAAAATGATGGCATCCCCCTTATTTGCACGAGGGTCAATTATTATCGCCTGGCTGAGATCGGCCGCTGTCATGTCTTACGTTACGTGTCCCCAAAACATCAGAAAAGACTCGCTGGGTTTGTTTGTCCGATTTCAGATGGGAAGGTGTAAAGCTCCAGGTACTGTTTTACGCTCACCCGTATGAATCAGGAAATTCAAGGGCATTCCACTTTACTGCACATCATTATTGACACGCCCACACACAAAACAGGCTTATCTCGTCTCTCCACAAATGTTAACGGCTCACCCATCACTCTCTGTCACGCAAACAAAACCCATGTGATTATGAGCTGGTATGGAAATGTGGGAAGGGCACCGCTGTTATGAGGATACATTGATGTCATTCAACAAGGTGGTAATTTGTCGTCACATGGGCTGCTTGCTGGCACACAACGAGAGTCTACTGCAAACAAAACACACCGCCTTCCATGTAATTTTTCTCTGAAGGAGCGCCAAACAAAGGTCATTCACTTATAATTCAGGCCTTCAAACGATCAAACTCTGTATTTGGAATTATCAGAGGGTTGCTGGAGATTAATTTTGACAACTTACAATTAGCGATCATTCAGTTTGTCATTTTTATTAATAAAGATTCATTAGTTATGATAAAGCAGACTCAGTAAAGAAGGAAATTCTCGGGCCACTGGCTACAAAAAGAACATGAACCAACGGCCTGTCTGGAGATTTTTGTTGTTTGCAGGAGAAAGTTGGAACGCGCCCGATTGAACAAGGGTGACCTAGCACGAGCAGGGGTGTTGGAGTGGGGAATTGGAGGAAGTCCCATCCAATGAGAGATGAGACCGAAGGAAGAAGCCCTTCAAACCCAAGAGGGATATGAAGACAGAGCAAAGGGTAGGTGAGGGTCTTTTTCTCAGCTGAGCTAAGGACACACCGGTTGTCTGATTGCAAGGGAGAAATGAGAGAGAGCTTCAGATATGTAATGTGACTTGTATGTTTCCTGTTTCCTGTGTCAGCAAAACAGACAGGAAGACTGTGAACCTGTGAAACTGCAATAACTGAACCATCACACTTTGACATTTCGAACCAGACATCAACATAATGCAAGAAACGGGGCTCTTACATGTCAACTTCATGGGGGACAACCGGTCAAGGCTCCTGTGTAGAAATCTGCTTTTAAACTCCGCATGCTTTGACCTTTTGGAACTTTCTCACAATTACAGTGAGACTGTCCCACCTTTGTTCAATTTGAACATCAGTCTCAGTTTAGTTTGTGTCTTGCCTGGAAAATCTGCATTGGGATCAAGCATTAATAAAAAAAAAAAACGACTGTTGGGGCCCAACAAGGTGCTGTCCAATCGCTGAAAACACCAACCCAAACAATCCAGAGCATATTCAATTCTGACTGTAAGATGATTCTTTGACTGGCGAATTCAACATCCTCTTTGTAACCAATTACTGACTCCGTAATCTGATCACCAACATGGAGGGATTTTAGGTTCAAGGTCAGAATTTTGATTAGGAAAGATTGAAGGAACAAATGTTGACTTGGCGGAGGTTCGCACTCACTGTGTGCTGCTCGTCTGCAATGTTACCTGCTACTGAGTCCAGCATTTCATATGGAACGGTGGCTACAGGAGTAGCAAGCCATTTGCAAGCATGACACCTTGTCATGAGCTCCTGTATGAGCTGACAAACTGTAATGGCAATGCAACTGAAATCTTTTGCCAGTGATGCCTAAACAACTTTTTGGGGTCGATCAGTGGCAATAAATAGCATTAAAATCATAATAAAGATTACTCTGCTTTACCTCACTACTTCTGACAGCCATGCTCATAGTTAATATGAAACTGAAATCAACACTGTCATGTTCAAACAAGTACCATTCCTCTTAATATCCAGCGTTGGTCTTCATCTTGGACCACATTGTAAAACAATGAGTAATATCCCCAGACTTGTCTTTCACGAGTGGATAAAATCTTCCGCTGTTGACTTTCACTTTCACTTTCCACTTAGTTTTGTAAACATCAATTCATGGTGAGTCCATTGTCGAGGAGACGCGCCAAGCTTCTAACTACCTACTTCCAAGCATCTTACCCTGCTTCACTCCAGCTGAGCAGATGGCAGAGTAGCTGCGGGTCATCAGCCTTTACTGGGCGCGCACGTTGACGGTGGCTCTCCTCCATCATCCGTGCACTTGTTACCGGATTAGGTAGTCTTTAGTGGCCCAGGTAATTCTGTAAATTTGGGACTAGAGTAATGTTTAAATTATTCACTGTTAGTTCTTACTGAAATCAGGAAACGATCGCTCACAACCCAGAAAAGACACCAGAGGCAACTGGTTGAAATTTACTCGTACGAGGGGCATCAGATCGCTGGGCCTTGCAAGTGCTCACCAGACGAGTCTCCTCCAAATGCCAGCGATCTGACTGCTCGCGCTTCTTTTTATTACAAAATGGGTGTATACAAGTTACAAAGATCTTCAGATAAAGTTGTCTCAGTCAACTTTAAGTTTGGGGGAAGTGTGTGTGTGTGTCTTCAAGGGATAAGAGTGGCTGTTGTGAATGTGGGGCTGTGTAAGTAGGTGTGGAGGTGTTTGTGTAGATAAGATGAACTGTGGCCCTCAGGAAAAAACAGACAAAAGGGCGGGAACACCTTTGGGCAAACAGGTCATCACCTCTTTTACAACAGCACAGTCTTGGTCAGCACAGAGAAGGACACAAAGCTGCTGACTGGGAATGTGGTTCCCATCTAAGACTCATAAAGTACAAAAGTTCCTTCAGTACAACATGAGAACAAAACAACCTAAACAGTAACGGATAAAAACCATCTTAACTTTAGCAACAACGCCAAAATCCAAAATTTTTACTTCCTTAGAATTGATCCAAAAGATGAATGTCCATTTCAGAATCTTTGATTCCATTTTGAATGCTTTATTTTAACAGGGGCAAAAAAGATCATTACAATAAAATCATTAATCAAATCATTCATGAATTCGTGTCACGTACCAAATCATTGCTAAAATGTCCAAAAAGTAAAGAATATAATTTCCAAGGTAGGAGAGGAACTTCAGTCCGTGGGCCTGCAAATTATTCCTTATCCCTGTGCGAAGCCCCGGTCCCCAGTGGAGAAGTCCAAGACTCACTTCCCCTGGGGGTGGTGCTCCGTTCCTGTAGCAGGGTAAGCCAAGAAACCCAAAGTGTGCAAAATGTATTCTGGCATCGGTTCATCCTCTTCTTGTGTTCTGATTCCTGAAGACTGCAAAGAATAAGTCCTGAGAGTCCCTTGCTTGAGTGCGGGTGCTCACACTCCAGCCCGTGCATCTTAGGAGAGCCATTGAGGAAGAACCATGATCTCAGCTGTGAAGCTGCTTTTACATTTCACGAAGATTAGTTTTAGTACTGACTTGTTATCATGTGCTTGACAGCTGTGGTTTGCTTCGCGTGACCTTTGCATAGGGTCATGACATGTTGCAGGTGCTGCATCCGTGACCTGCCCTGACTACAAAAATGTTTTCTCATTGCCTGGAAGAGAGTGCAACTAAAAACCAAAACTTAAGGGAGACCAGGACATGAAGGAATGTGAGGAAACGGGAAAAGCAATGGTCCCGAACAGTTCAACCAACAAAGGCTTAAGCTAGAGAGGCTCAAAGTCCCATTGTAAAAGTCTTAGGCTGGTCATCTGCGAGAGTCAACAGAAAAACACATCTGGTTCACTCTTTATCAACACTCACAGATCCTAAACTAAGACAAACCTGTCACCCTGATTGTAGCTAAGAATAAAGTAAATAATCGTAAAAGTAAATTATTGCTGACTAAATTCCTTTTACGGGCGAGCATTGTCAACACGTCCACTTGGTGCTTCATTGTGTACTTGAGCATTAACTATACGTAAAGCCTGAGAAGTGTGAGTTTATAAGTCCTTCGTAGGATTTTTGGGTTACATCATCGCCCGTGGGCAACTCAGGGCAGACCCTGCTAAAATCGAGGCCATGACCACTGGCACGGAAGAAAGTGAAGCGGTTACTTGGGATCGCCAACTTCTACATTCAGTCAATTGAAGACGAAAGCAAGGCAGCTTCTCCCTTGAGTCAGCGTACCTCCACGAAACACACCTGCTTGTGGACTACTGACAGCAGTACTGCCTCCTGTAACATTATCTGTTCGCACAGTCCCTTCAGCTCACTCCTGGGTACTACAGTGCGGGCACGCGTTAAAAAAACCCACTGAAAACCCCAGCATTCAGCCCACATTCCTGTTCATTAGCCAGCAATTCTGGTGGCCCAGGACACCCAGGAGTTTGAGACTGGCTGCACTGTGTATGCTCACAGAAGGACCCAGCACCACCTGCCTGTTGGTCTGCTCCTTCCCTTGGCTGTCCCTTATCGGCCCTTGTCCCGCACTGCTGTGGCCTCCATCACAGGATTGCCACTGTTTCATGGTCACACTGTTAGCCTAAATGTTGTTGATCAATTTTCTAAAGCTGTTCACCATGTGCCTCTTCAAAAGCTTTTTTTCAGCCCTTGAGATGGGGGAACCTCTCAACAGACATGTCCACAGCATCCCAGCTGACACTATGTCTGACCACGGCCCCTAAGTTCTCTTTCTGTAAGACTGTTTGGGCCACTGACCTCCAGCTACCACCCGCAATCTAATAGAAATCAAGTCCGGGTCCTCAAGTCAACCCTCTATTTAGTTGTTGCCAACCATCCAGAGTCCTGGAGCACCCATCTGCCCTGGCTGGAATATCACAACTCCCTCTCATGCTCAGCCATGGGTATGTCAATGTTTATGGCCTGTATCGGCTATCAGCTTCCTTTGTTTCCCATGCAATTAGCAGCAGTGGCTGTGCCTTCTGTCCGGAAGCACCTCCGCCGGGTTATGGGGATCTGGAGGACCGTCCGCACAGCCCTGGTGTGCTTCTCAGCCAGGAACAAGTAGTCAGCTGATAGTCACCTGGACCTCAGCCCCGGACTACCAAGTCTGCCCACAGGTTTGGCTGTCCACTCGAGACCTGCCCCTTATCACATAGTCCAAGAAACTCTTCCCCAGGTAAGTTGGTTCCTTCAAGCTCTCTAAGATCATTAATCCCACTTCTCCTGGAGCTCCTGGACACCCTGAAGGTGCATCTCTATCTGGGGCCGGGGTTAGGCTCCGGGGGTGGGGTTACCAGTCCTTGGGTCAAATGGGAGGAGATATGGTACTGATGAGTGCCATACCTGTGTGTGTGTGTGTGTGTGTGTGTGTGTGTGTGTGTGTGTGTGTGTGTGTGTGTGTGTGTGTGTGTGTGTGT
>JASSRZ010033977.1:0-20397 GCA_032164315.1 Malacoctenus gilli | reverse complement strand
CCCCCCCCCCCCCCCCCCCCCCCCCCCGTGAAATAGTTGCACATTGTCATAAAGGCAGTGGATCATTTTTGAGAAAAGTATAAAATAAGACACTGAAGAAGAGCTTTAAGTGCACCTTATAAGACTTGGTGAGGCAAAACTCAAGAGAATACAACGCACTGTAAACACCATCACCAAAACACACATGAAAGCTGAAGATGAACAACTACAGCAAAGACTCGGTGGACGAGGTGAATGGTTCAAAGGAAAGAGAACAGCCAATCGGAGTGTTCTGGTACAATGCTCGGTTAAAAAAGCACACAGCAGACGACACTCCAAATGTTGCCATTATGAAGTGGAAAAAGGGAAATAGGGAAATTTCCTGTATCAATTGGTCACCAAATACTCCCATTTAAGACACATGTGTAAGCATATGTACTAAATAACGTGCACAACCTGATAACCAAACATGATTGAGGTTTTTTAACTCCTAACAACAATTAGCTCAGAGGGATCGCTTGTTTTTCTTTGAGCAGCACTGGAGCTGTGTCAAGGGTCCTTTCATTGACTCTCGACATGAAGCGTTTTGTCGCAGGTGGCATCTTGCCCTTCAACGCAGATCAGACACAATCGCGTCCTGTGACTACTTACAGTGGTAAAACACATCTTGTCTTGCCAATGTACTTTGGTGTCATCTGGTAGTAAGGCTGCACCACTTCCCAAGAAACTCACCACACAACACACAATTTGCCATGCTATTTTTAACAAGTTTAGACAAAATTATACAGTCTACAAAGTGAAACTCTGATCTGAGTCTCAGAGAAAGTGTTTGGATGTCAATGTGAAGCACACGAGATAAGAATATTGAGCGTGAACCTCCACTACTTCATGGCACAATCACTTCTCCTTCAGTCACAGTAGGCAACGTTTCTGAAGGTACAAATGAAAAAGTTTTGTGAACAACAATCCACTTGCTGCTGAGAGTCCCTGTCAGCAATTAAAAAGTCTTTATGTATAGAAACCACAGCAAATAGGGGCTCTGATCAACAAACCACATCTTCAAGTGGTTACTATGTTGACCTTCCACCCTCAAGGGACGGCGAGGGAAAGTCCAGGGGGGACAGAAGTCCAGCAGTGACAGCAGGAGTGAATCATTTCAAGTCCAGGAACAAAGTCGAAGACCCAAAACTTCTGAAAAAGCACACGATAAAAAACAACAACAACATTGCAGTGCTGGTGCCTGTGTGCGACCTGCTTCAGGGGTCTGATACGGACCAGTCAGCATCCTTTCAGGTGCGCCATGGTGGTCCGCGTAGCTACACTCACTGTTGCCCAAGAAACTTTGGCCGTTGTTCACTGTTTTGAAGCTGAGGAATGTTGTGAAAGACCTGAAAAGGTGTTTAGAAAATAAACAATAATCCTGAGTGGTGTTTAGGGCGGAGAGGCTTCTCCCACGGCTGAACAAAGGTGCAGAAAAAATGCTAATAATAAGAATGTGGTTTCAGCCACCAGGAGCTGAACAGGATTTACCCCCCCCCGTCACCGTTCTTGACCACCTTCAGACGGACACTTCAGACTCTGCTTCATATATGTTTTATGATCTCCTCGTATTTTGGTGGAGGGTCACTGTATGAGAGTGCTGAGGTTTCTTCACCACTACTTTCCAGATGTCCTGTCACCTCTTCGTAGGACGGAGGCGGCGTGGCACCGGAGAGCCGAGAGGCGACCGACATGCAGAAGTCCTGGACGTAAAGTGCTTGTGTGTTCTGTTGGTGGGGGCCTCTCGTGCTCGACTGGGAGCCTCTGCCTCTCTCGGCGCCGCTCACCACCACGGCAGGCCGCGAGCCGGCGTCGTGGTGCGAGCCTTCGCCGTGCGCCACCGTTTCCCGGTGCACCAGGATGCGGGGCAGGCTGCGAGTGCCGCGATTGTTGGCCAGGTAGCGGTTCTGGGTGTAGGCGGGCCGCCGGCGAGTGGCTTTCTGAAGCTGGCACCTCCAAAGCAGGAAAAGGCCGATGAGGATGAGCAGCGCCACGCCCAGTAGAGGCACCACCATGAAGATGGTGTCGGCCCGCTCAGAGCGTCCCTCCTTGTTGCTCACTGTGTAGATGCTGCGTGTTTTCCAAAACTCCATCTGGACGGACAGGAACACATTGGGGTGTTATACAATGTACAACTTACAGCACTGTCATTTTTCAAAGTCTGGCTACAACTGTTTTTATGTGTTGCTGCTGGAGTTTCACTGGATTCAATTCACCAACAGTCAATAAACAGCAACAATTATCACGATTGTACAGTTTGCTGTGAAGTTATCTTAATATTTGCTTGGTCTCTTTATCTCCGCTATTATTTGTGCATGTTGTTGGTTAAACTTGTAGAGCTGATTTTTTACTTTGATGTGTGAAGGATTGTTTACATTTTTAATGCATTTTTATGTTTACAGCATTTTTTTAGCTGGTTTATTGTTGTGAAATGGTTCTAAAATGCTCTTTCCTTTCTGCGCCAGTTCAAAAGTAAAGTAAACCTAATCAACATTTTTCACTGCTGAATGTAATGCTTAAAAGTCTTTATCTATTGGCAGGAAGGCCAGCAATTATGAAAGTCCTCCTGATTCCCTCTCTTCTCCTGCCGACTTCTGACTGGGCTACTCGAGTGCCACCGATGGACAAGAAATAGCCCAAGACCAACACAGACCGCTGCCAAGGAGTGAAACCTCATTGCCAGGGTGTGCTGTGGTAATGTATGGCTGGACGGGAACTCTTTTTGTGGAAATGTGTGCGGCTGCAGGCAGACAGACAGACAGACAGACAGACAGACAGACAGACAGACAGAGTGGTAAAGGTAGAATGACAACGATGATACTAATAATGCATCAAAATGCTCAACGTCACGTTATGTTCAGTTAAGCCATCATGAGCACTGTCAGTCGAGCCAGTAATGTCGTAAGTTTTGTATTGTCAAAGGTTTGGGGACTCAATTGCACGACAGCACGACAGGATGCAGGTAAAAAATGGTTTATTGACAAAATTCAGGGGACGAGCAGAAGGCCGAACCAGGCGAGCCCAGGATCGCAAGCCAGAGACGGCTGTGTGTCGGAGGCCTTCCAGTGTGAGCGTTGGAGCCGGCCAGTGAGTGTTGGGGGGTGATACAGAGACGAGTGACAGACAATCCAGTCGGCATCGGCTAAGGTACAAAAGGAGCTTGAAGCTCAAATTTTCGGATTTTTCAGGAACTACAGACGAGGAGTGCTGGGATGACTGGAAAAACACACACAAAGTAACAACAAGGAAAAGGAATAAAGCACAACCTATACACGAGTGGCACAAGCTGTTACAAGGTCACAAATACGGCACAGGTAAAACACATGAGGGTGGGAGCATGGGGGGGGGCTGAGGCGCCTGCAACAAGACACAAAGTGAGACTTCAACATAAACTGGATTTATTGCATGTTTTGACACATGAATGGTTTCTATTTTACTTGTTTGTATGTTTTTTTCAATCCTTTTGAGCCCATCATTCAGTACTTTAGTGGTCTATTTCACTTGTCTTTGCAGGGATACCAGAGCTGATGAAAGTGCAGTATTGTCAGCTCACCGTTTTTTCTTTGTTTTCAAAAACTTCATTGGCTTCTTCAAAACTGCAGCTCTCCTCGACACACTCCCTTTCGATGTTCCCCTGCCTCAACTCCTCCAGGAAGTCGTTTGCTCGGGTAAAACGCTTCAGGACTGAATGAGCATCTTTGTCATCAAGAAAAGCTGCAGGATGGAGGGAAAAAACAACAACACTTCTTTTTTTTTACAAAATGGGCCATTAACAGTTTGCAGGATTTGACCTACATGTGCAATTGAAACACCTTTTTTTTTATTTCAGGTTATGAATCCTACTGCAGAAAAGAAAAAAAACAGAGTAAATTCTTTACCAGGAGGTGAAGGGAATGAAGGTAAAGTAAGTCTGGAGTTTCTTTGTATCAACAGATCAATGCAGTAATTATGACTGACTTAAAAATAGACAATCCATGAAGAGACAGTTCTGCATGTCCACACCTGGAGCACACGTTATACCTTCCTCGTTTCCAGTTTAACAGGTCATCCACCGAAGGCTGGTCTGGCTAAGCTCGGTGAATTGTTTACATTTTGGCCGATCAGATCCCAGCAGCGCGATTTTCATTCCATTTGATTTTCATTATCTCCATTTTTCCGTTAAACGGACCAAATTCTTTGCTCACCTGCTGCCATTCTTTTGTCCTTTATCGGGAGTCTCGCAGAATACAGTCCTGCCGAGAGAAAAAAATAAACCCCACAACGTTTTAACGATTCATGCCGCAAAGAGGACGCGATTCAACTCTTCTTGTGACAAATATAGGCTGCTATAAATATTGATGGGAGGGTAAAGGGGGGAGGAGGAGGGGGGAGCGGGGCATGGCAACACAGACACATATGTAGCCTGAAAAAGACTCTCCCAACAAACTGAACACAAAATCACGCACGCACACGCGCGCGCACGTAAGAATTAGCCTCCATCCAAGCCGATATAATTAAGTCCAAATAGAGCTCAGGCGACAGCATGTGTCTCCCGTCTCGGCGGGCTCCCCGCCGTCGTATCAGCAGTATATTGATTGTTGAAGTCGTCTGGCTCGATGCTTTGTCGTGCATGTTTGACTGCCCATAAAAATTTCATCACCCTCATGTTGATTTAATGTTTTCTGCTCGGTCCGCGACGCACGTCAACGTCCGGTTTAGCGACAGGAGCGCAGCCTCCAGGGCTGTCCGCCGCCGCCGCCGCCGCCGCCGCCGCCGCCGCCGTCGTGTCATTACAGCGGAGGGTTTCGTCTTCCCTGTCTAAATCATTGCTTACCTTCTGCAACTTGATCACATTTTCCCTTCCATCTGAACCCGAACTCCCACCCGGGTGAGTCACTGGCTCGACCACTACACTGGATACGCGAGCCAATAAAAAAGGAAGACTCCCTTTGGCGGGCCAATCGCGGCGACGATGCGCGCACGGTGACGTCAAGGAGGAGGCGGGTCCAACTCGGGAGCGGAGACGGAGGAGAGGCGCTGGACCAGGAGCGGCTTCCTCCGTCTTGAAGCTGGCTCTGTGATCAACCTCCTGCTGGTGGACAGGAGTGCGTCTGAGGTTTCTGGGTGTGAGACATTGACAGCACGCAGGGACAGACGACACCCGCACTGAGCTCAAACCGCAAACCACCTGTCACTCACCTCACTCTCAGTCTCGAATGATACAAGTGAACACGCCTGTCTTTCATCCGAGCATCACCAGAGGATGATGCCTACTGATTCCAGTTGAGTCTTGTTTATAACCGGAGTAATTATCAAACTAATCAGGTACTTTCCTGCGAGTAGCTGGAGCACATCCTTGAAGGCTCTGCGGACTGTTAATCGAAAAAGGCCCTTTGATGATTCACATGCACGTTGACTTTGGTTGAGTCCTGGATCAGTCGGGTCACGTCAGTTCAGGGTCCAGTGAAGTCACGTCAACATCCAGAGATAGATGTTTGCTCTACTGTTGCAGAGAGTCCTGCAACATCAACAGACTGTGAGAGCCCCAAATTTCCTGCATAATTTTTCGAATGCATCCTAAAAAAATGAAGAAATTTTGTTGCATGAACAAACTCCGATGAGAATTTTAAAAAATCCAAACATTTGTCGACGAGGGATCTTCTTTTCATCTCACCCTTATTGTTCATTATTTTGTAAAGACGCCACAGTATCACAACACAAAGACGAAGAAGAAGTTGCAGAATGAGACGATGACCGAGAGAGAAAGGACGTTTCCTGTAATGAAGCAGGACCTCTAGAAGCCATACGGGACCGTCAACTTACAAAACCCAAAGAAATATTAATGTGCATGTTGGAGGGATGCTGGACCATAACATCGGTGTTTTCACTCAGATCACAAGATTTAGCAGGCAGACGGAGATGCTGTGGGAGCTTTTCACAATGCTTCTGCTCTGAAAGCTGCTTTGATCATCATTTTTGGCATCTGGTACTAGCTACTGGCATAGGTACTTAAAAACTAGTCTCAGGGGATATTCTTTGTTTTCTGTTCATATATATATATTGCTGCTTTAAAAAGCTTTTGTGTAAAGCTTTTCCTCTGTCCTTTTGGGTCATCCAATCATATCAAACAAATTGAGACCTCAGGATTAGTTGACCACAAGAGGGCAGAAGAGCTCTAACATTGTTACTTGTCTATAACGTCACAGCTGCACTCAGTGGCCAGCATGACAAAGCATCAGTCTATGCACAGTTTATCTTCTCTCACTGTGTTTACATGTCTTTCTGAAACAGCGCTGCTTGTGAGGTGTTGAGCCACAGCTGGTCGCTAACACTTGCTTTGACCAATGACATCTGAAAGAGGCTGGACACGACACTGGCCAGTGGTCTCTCTGACCCATCGGTGCTGCTGAAGGGAGCCGAGAAGCAGCGCCGAATGATCCATATTTGAAAAAATGAGCATTTTTTTTCTCCATTGTTTCATTTGGATATGACTGATCTGAATGATTAGTGAGCATCGATTAATGCAACACATTTGCATGTGAAATGGCAGAGAGCCCGCCTGATAATCCATGCTTCCTACCTGCGGCCTCCTGTGAGAGAGTTTTGCACCAACAGTGAGTCCTTGTTCAAGTCATTCACAAATTTTGTCATCAGACTCTCACACAACAGACACTGGGATCTTTTTTCATCTCTCTCTTCATCCACACTGTGAGGAAGCACAACAAAGACTCTTCTTGTTGCTGCTGAAAGGCCGAGCCAAATGGGATGGATTAATATTTCTTTGTCTGCGTTTATGCTCAAGTATTGACATCATCACTGAGGCTGTCATTTTGTTGTAGATTAACTTCATCTTTATTCATAGTATCTTTGACCAGTTTCTAGACTGAGTCAAGGGTGAGCAAGGAGGAACAGTAGTGATGGACACAATGACGCTGGTGTAGACCCAGGATTTAAACTGAGTCCTTGGCCCGAGTTTCGACCCTCGTCGGTCTGGATCTCCTTTGCCACCTCTCATGGCGATTCAGGTCTTCCTTTTTAGTCTGTGGGAGGAAGCCCACATTCTCAAAGTCCCCACAGAAAGGCCCCACCTTTCAGGTACAATGTGAGTGTATGTGCACAACCAGCTGTATTTTGCTAATAATTTTCTTTTGTAAGAGGGAAAGGAGTGGATTTGGAAAAAAAAACAACCCAAACTTGAGTTCACACTAAGACATTTATTCATAATATTTTACAAGCAAAACCTGGAATGAGGTCCATAAAAACATTAAGCAAATGCTAACTAGAGCAAACCCCAATTTAAAATACTACTACTACTACTACTACTACTACTACTACTAATAATAATAATAATAATACTACTACTACTACTACTACTACTACTACTACTACTACTACTACTACTACTACTAATAATAATAATAATAATAAACAATAATACATTTAATAAAAACATTTTTCAACCAATATCTGTGAGTGTAACGGGGTGGGGGGGATAAGAAAATAACTCATGAAAAATACGAATATACGATGAAAGATCGTTGAGCATTTAGGTTTGTTTGGGGTTTTTTAAGATGAGTTTGGGGATCTCGTTTAAAAGCTTTTGCGGTCTGTGGGGCCCTCAGGTGGCCAGAGAGGGTTTCACAGCCTCAGAGCTGCAGAGGAGGAAAAAGGTCCGATCAGCCATTGAGCGGAGTTTGGTGTTGCTGAGAGCTCAAAAGGTCTTTCTTTGTACATTGTTCATTGTGGCACCCCATAATCCTATTCTGAACATCGTAAAACGCCCACAGCAAACTAAATGGCAACCGACACATAGAAAGAAATTTTGGATTTGAACATGATTTGATGCATACATTCTATTGGGGGAACACTACAAAAATATTCAACAACTACTTTATTTGGCAGCGACAATGCCTCAAATGTGCTCAGGTGTTGTGCCCAAGCAAAACCTTGAATCGAGCTCCTCTTTAATGGCTGAAACAACCCACTGGTGTACTTTGTCAGATGATTTTGATACAGAGCATGCCGCGTTCAACAGCACTCTGTTCTCCTGTACAACTCAACCTCTCTGCCCTCACTCCACCCTCTGTTGCTGCTCTGACTGTAATGTATACCCAGTGGCTTCTTAAGCCCTACATTGTCCTAAATACCACAAAGCTTGCCTATGGAAATGTAATCAGAGCATGAAAGGGACCCCATCCTTTTAGGCTGGAACAGGAACAGTGAGCGAAAGACAGCAAGAGAGTTGGAGAGTAATGGAGCATCCGATTGTTCAGGTTAGCTCAGGTTTAAAGCAGGGATCAGGATCAGCTGTGCTGTGCCAAATCAAAGAATGATAACGCCAACAACTTCCACAATGGTAATTGATGATTTGATTCTGATGCACAAATATCCAAGAAGAACGTTCTCAGGAGCCCGTTCTGGCTCCTCATTGTTTTCCAATGACATTTTGCCCATCCTGAACCTGGAGTATCGCTCACAACACCTTGTCTGACCAGCTGGCTCATGTTGTAGACCTGCTGGGGCCTTCCTTTGATCTCTGTTGACTTTCAACTGAACTTGCAGCAGTATATCAATGTTTGTGCGTTGCTGCAGTTTGGATCCAGGACACAAGCAGGAAGGCTGGGCAAATACCGGTACTCAAAATTCGGTTGTCAACGAGTAGGAACAAAATATTTGGTAAAAAATGATTTTGCTTCTTCTTGGCATGCAGGGGAGTCACGGGGGGGGGGGGGGGGCATCCCAGGGTGCCCCCCCTCAGGGTGTCAGGGGAGGCACCCTGATCACTCACTGTGGTCAAACGCTCTTTGGTGGGAAAAATATCGTGAACTGACACTGCTGTTATTCAGTGTTGTGTCCAAGCCGCTCTGTGGAGAGCTATTGCGGGAAGGCAGACATGGACGGGGAACATAGTGCAAGTGAAGAGGCCTGAGTGAGGCAGTAATACTGCCCCGTTACTTTTGTTTGGTAAACTGGTGCTCACAAGTGCCCCCAAGTGGCCCCGATGTGCCACAATTGCCTTGACCTCCTTGAATCATAAGAAGTCTTCTTACAAAATGATCTGTGACCAGTCGATAAAGAATCAACGACTGGAGAGTACTCTGAGTCTTGCACCCACTGTACAGTTACCTGAACAGGAGACACGTAACAACAGGAGTGGTCCCAAAAATGTTCGCTCAAGATCTCAGAAAGGTTCACACAACATTTGTGAGGCCCCCAAATATATATATGTGAACATGGCTTGAGAAGAACAGTGCGATTAGCAGCCACACATTGAAATGAGGAGGCTATGTTTTCTTCAAGTTGCTGTAAAGAATGTGGAGGAAAAACAAACAGAAAAGCACGCTTCTTCTGAAGAAAACTACATGATGGTTCATTTGTCAGTAGAAGACAACCAAAAAAACAACTCTGTTATTTTCCATCGGACCAGAAGAGAGAAGCTTCATTGAAACTCTGCCATTCTCGCCTTTCATCTTTCACATTAACCCCGTGTGTTCATGGAAGCAAGGCCAGCACTTATACAGCTTTTCATATATTAAAAAGTGAGCAGCAAGCAGCACTCCTCTGAAGCCCCACTTTGCCTTCTTTATGCAGGAACCTTCTTGTTACCGGTCACCACGGTTTCAGGTAGGAGGTCTGCAGCAGCTTGTGGCCCTTTAGAGCAGGTTGCCTGCTGCTGTGCTGACTGAGAACTCGTCCACACAAAGCCAGAAAGTGTGGATTCCTGGGCCAAAGGCTCGCGTGGTGGGCTCAGCATTCCCTGACAGGCCCGGGGAGAAAGGGCTAGTTCAATCAGCAGGTCGAGCCCAGTGAAGTGATGAAAAGATAATTCCCCCAACCCCCCCACTGCTGCAGGACCTCATGCGGCGTCAAACCATTTGTGAGCACTGACAGAGGCAGATTGGGCCGAAAGGATATGAGTGGGAAACTTCAAAACCTGCTCATGTTTCGGCAAACGTGAAAGGATTTGTATAACACATTCAAATTTGATGGACTTTCCCATGTTCATTCTGGACAGCCCTTTTTTGTTGACATGTTCAAATAATGAATCTCTTATGTGTAGGCGGCCCTTTCACCCCCCCCCCTCCTGCCTCTGAGTCCTGTTTCGAGTTGTTGGATAGAGATGCTGTGCGAACCATTCCATCATCTGTCCCAAGCATATGGAGAACCGCTGACTTGCTGGATTTCAGGGATCAGGGTAAGTGATTTTGCATCTTGCGGAGCGACACTTCCACTCCGTTTCTTCTCCTTCCGATTTGGACAAATTCAGCTTTTTTCAGCTCCTTCCTCAGAACTGAGCGGCTGTGTATGATAGACAGCAATTGTGCGATAAGATACTTTCACGGCACGATGAAATGCGCAAACAGGAATAAAGTCTTTTTTCGTTTATTGAAAGGATGTAGCGATTAGCCCATTATCTCTAATTATTTCCAATAGCCTTATTGCCAAAACTCCAGGTGTTGCTGTTACTTCATTGTGATATTTGATTGCATTCAGCAGGGATTTGAGAGATATTTTTCTGGAGTTCAAACTGTTCCAAAAACTTTCCCACTTTTGGAGGGATTTTTTTCCGGCAAGAAATCAACAAATTCATGACAAATTTGATCTCCTCTTGTTCCAGCACAGTTTTCTGTCGTGACAAATCTAGGATTGCTGGTCTCCTTACAACAAATACTCGCTTCATTCCAGGTGCTGAGATGGAACATATATTTTTGATTCTTTTACTCTTAAGTAAGGCCTCTTCGACTGGAGCTCAGTTCAATGGATACAACTGCGACGCCAACTTTCACAGTCGCTTCCCAGGTGAGCAGCCTTTGGAAAAAGATTCACACGTCCGAATTAGAAAGTTAATAGACTGAAATGTGTTCATGAAAACCTTTTGACCAGTCCCATATTTCAAGCAGGAGATGATGACATTTAGTCTCTCACAATATAATATAAATTTGTCTCTCTAAATCTTTCCAACTGATGCCCAAATGTGAGCTCACAAAATAACAATGCGCTGCTTTGCAAGAAAAGTAAGTGAAATGAGTCATTTGCTGCTTTGTATTGAGTATCTGATTGTGCTTGTATGTTCAGCTGAGAGGGATATCAGTGTATACTGTGGAGTGCAGACCATTACCCTGAAGATCAACTTCTGCCCCGTTCTTTTCTCCGGCTACACCGACTCCGATTTGGCCCTCAACGGTCGTCACGGCGATGCCCACTGCAGAGGATTCATCAACAACAATACTTTTCCAACTGTTGTCATTTTCAGCATCAGCTTGGTGATGCTGGAGTCCTGCGGCAATTCCCTGGTGGTGAGTAGAGAAAAATGGTCAGCACTGCATGTGGCTGGGCTCCCTGTGAATCACTCACCGACCATCGAGTGGAACTGTTCCTTTCTTCACATAATCAAAGCTGATCACATTTCTTTAAGTGGGATTTCGAATAATGAGTGGAAATGTGAGAGGTTCCCCTTAAAGCGAATGCACGTTGCCCAGTGGCTTCTTCAGCTCCTGTCTTTGGATGCAGCCAGACGTTGAAAATGATGACAGGAGTCTTACCTGAAACAGATGTTGTTTGCTGCAGGTGTCCACAGCTCAAGGACCCAACGCTTATGGAAACCTGTCCATGGTGCAGATCGGAAACATATCAGGGTATATTGACACTCCGGATCCCCCGACCATCATCAGCTACCTACCGGGTCTGCTGTACAAGTTCAGCTGCAGTTACCCACTCGAATACCTTGTCAACAACACACAATTGGCCTCGTAAGTCATAACATCGTAGCATCCGCAATGCCGTAATTTCACCCGACGGTCTGGTGAATGCCCGTCTAAACAATTTATGAGCTTCTTCTCTCTTCCCCTTACTTAAAGGTCAGCTGCTGCAATTTCAGTGAAGGAGAACAATGGAACTTTTATCAGCACACTGAACCTGCTGCTTTACAATGTAAGTTGACAACAAGCAAGCAAGCTCTGGAGCTTCATCCCTCCTTCTGAGAAGAATTGTGAGAGTGATGAACAAGGAATTGATAATGCTGCTGCTAAACGTCTTAAATTATAGTAATAACAAAATGTACATCAGATGGAGCAAGAGAGAAGTCATGTATCTCTGGTTTGTGTGCAGGACTCATCATATATCCAGCAGCTGTCCATCCCAATGGCCGGACTGACTCTGAAGACGCGTGTGTTTGCTGCAGTAAAAGCCTCCAACCTGGACAGGAGGTATTGTGTCGGCACAGACAATGAATAGATTATGTTTGAATTATGTTGGATCAATAAAGATGATTGGTGTCTGTGAACAGATCGAGAAATGTGTGATAATAAGTAACGAATTACACTAATATGGCAGGATGTAATCCTCTAGCAATACCCATATGCCACATGCTGCCACAGCAATGTTACGGTCATGAACTCTTTCCACACCCACATAGTGCTTGGAACCTGGAGCTAAACTTGGTTGTCTAAAGACATGGCAAAAACTCTCAGTAGCTCTGGTAACAGAAAGTTTACATCATATTGATTATGTAAATAGTAGTGTTGAAGTCAACAGGAATGTTTTCGTGCTTTCACTAACCTTGGGTCTCATCCTGGGCTCATAGAACGGACGTATCAAAGGGCAGCCGGTCGTTGACAGTCTGAATTGTCTTCAGAACCTTTCCCTCTCTTGTTTATCTCATTGTAATAAAATGATCGAAGAAGCTCCCCTCATCCAGGAATGTGTTTCAGTGTCTGATTTGTGGACTAAAAATGTTTTTGAATTTACTAGATGGAACATTCTCATGGACTACTGTTACACCACGCCTTCAGGGAACCCAAATGATGATCTCCGCTATGACCTTTTCTTTAGGTGACCACAATTTCAAAACAAAATGATCAATTTTGTTGAATTCAAGTGGGTTTTTTTGTTTGCTTGCTTTATGTTTTCTTCATGTGATGTGGCTAAATCTTATTTTTCCAACTTAGCTGTGAAAAAGACCCTCAGACCACCGTCTTCGAGAATGGGAAAAGCCAAATGGGCCGATTCGCCTTTGAAGTATTCCGTTTTGTGAAGCACAAGAACCAGAAGATGTCAACTGTATTCCTGCACTGCGTCACCAAGCTGTGCCGAGCAGATGACTGTCCCATGCTCATGCCAGTGAGACTGAACACATCACACAACGACACTCACCACCGCTTCTGTTCCATTTTTAACATGACAATGGTGGTTGTAGTCCAAGTAGCCACCGTCCATCGGCTGCCGGCCTGTAGGGAGTGACCCATGGTCTGCCCTGAGGTACTCCAGGAAGCAAGACGGAAGGGATGTCTGTGCTTCTCAGCCTTCCATTTTGCAACTGTGACCCCATGTGGACTAAGCAGGAAAGACAATGGATATCTGGATAAATGTTCCAAAAAGGTTAAGGCTGAACATTCTGTATGACTTCATTCTGTATTTGGCAACTGCCAAGTAATTTTACTTGAGTGGGAATTCCCATTCAATGCTATTGCTTGTTATCCATAATGATCCATTTGCTGCTTGGTTCCCATCCCTCAGGACTTTGTTATTCCACTGCTGATTTCTGCAGCGAGTGGTTGCCAAACACACTCCTCACAACTTCTTGGACATTTGGACAGTTTTTTTCATTTGCCAGTTTTTTTCTCCCTCTGGTTCTCAGATTTGTGGCAGCAGGAGAAGGAGGGACATCGCTGAGGGAAAGGAACAGAACTCTGCGTCTGGAAATGCTGTGCTGACTGCTGGACCCATCATCACTCGGAGTGGTAAAGCCTTCTTACAGTCATCAGCTACCATTTCTCTCTCATACTATTCAAAGAACATAGTTCCTCTCCAATGAGCCGGAGACTCCGCAGCACCACTTCAGTCAATGCACCCCAAACCAACAGTTTTATTTCATTCACAAAGCCACAAACTGCTCCAATATATGAGAAAAATACACCAAAAAAATGTATAATAAAACACAGGATGAAGCAGGGTTCCCAGTGATTCCTCATTTTGTGTCTGGCCAGACACTACACTTTGTTTGAATGCCCAACGCCCTGTTCTTTGGTAGCTTTACAATAATGTTTTATTCTTGAGATTCACAGAGGAAAAAATAACATGGTAACGGGATGATTTTAAAAAAAAAAAAAGAAAGAAAAAAGAAGAAGAACAAGGCCTCTTTGTAGAATAGTATATGTAACAATGATATTATCTAAATTCAATTGTTTTCAAGTTTTACTTTGACATATGTTGTGTTATTTTTTATGGTGACCATTCACTTTTTTGTCTTCTTTTAGATGAAACACCAACTAACAATTCTCAGCTGGGTAAGTCTCCTTTATTGTTGACTCTCTAAAATATATTAGGGGCCGATAAATTCTGGTGATTATATTCTACCTTAGTTAAAAAAAACAAAAACAAGAAGAACTTGGGGTTGAACAATAAGTCAATTCATTGACGCAGATATGAACAATGAAAAAATCACTGGACAAAAGTCAGTAATCGATCAGATGTTGACTGTCATTGTGAGCTTTGACATCTGTGACTTCTGACATCAGGAACAAAAGCTGTTCTTTTAAATTTGTTTCTGTGTCTTTGTGTTTGTATGACTTTAGCTCAACTGAAACCTCCAGTCTTTCAGATGAACGCAGTGACGAGCGCCCTCGTCTCAGGCGTGATCATTCTGGGCATCATGAGCGTCTGCTTCTTTATGTTTTCTCTCACTCTCCTCAAAAACAAGAGCACTTCCATCAGCACCTTGTCTGGAGTCCGCAACCCGGCCTTTAGTTGAGTACCTGAACGTTCGTCGCTGCGAACACTCTTTTGCAGTGAGCGGTGATGAGCAACGGGGGAAAAAAAGCAGATGTGACGTTACTTGTGCTTAGTCAATTTTGAGGAGAAAACTGTGGACTCGCTGTACTGTAAAAAGTAGCAGTAGTACTGTATGTGGTAGTACTGTAAAAACAAAAAAATCAAAGTGCTATAGCATAGAAGTGAAACAAAGCTTAATTTGTGGTTTTGTGTTAGGAACTTTGACCATGTGGTAATTTGCAGTGCAACTTTAACGCACATAGCAGGGACACTCGTAACTAAATTCAATACCTCAGCCATACAGATTCTACTGCAGGGCACAGCAACAGCGAAAAGGCTTCAAGTACATGGCAGAAGGGTACACTTAAGAGTAGATGACACAAAATGAAACTCTGGAAATTTAGATCAATTATATAAGAAATAAGAACTTTAGAGAATGATGGCTACCATGGCATAGCAACCTGAAGCAATAAACCTTTGGTGCCTCACGTTAGGTTTTTGAAGCCAGTTGAGATATTCACCAATCAAGAGCATCTAGCTGTGATGTTGGCCTTTAATGTCTGATGGCATGAAATCTAAATCTGTAAAGTTTGTTTTTTATTACAACATCATCAATTGGAATAAAAATTCAATTTATGAATATTACTTTTTTTATAGTTACTTTCATCAACAATCATGGGATAGAACCTTTTCCAAAAAAATATACTTTTGTCAATGAATTTAAACATTTTATACAATGTGGTAGAAGTTGTTTCTGTATATGCAACTCCATTATTGTGTATAATCATCTCAATATATGTCTTTGATATGCGATTGATGATTTTCTATTGAAAGACACAAAATGTGTACATTTGTGCATGTTGCAAGTATTGCACTTTGACTTATGATTAAAACTTGGCCAATGTCATATTTCTAAACAAAAAGTGTTCAGTATCTGTTGCAATCACTGAATTCTGTCGATTGGCATGAAAAGGAAATTCACAATTATATTTTGCTAATTTTTAGGAAATCGGAAAAAAAGGCATTTTCCCTTTTTCTGTGAGTGTGTGAGTGTGTGTGTGTGTGTGTGTGTGTGTGTGTGTGTGTGTGCAGCTCAGCAGCTCTTGCCTACATCACGCTCCACAAATCCCTCAGAGTTTCTTTTGTTGGCTGGTGTAAACAGCCCACTTGAGCCTGGAAATGAAACAGTTGTCATTTTAGCCTTTTTTTCCCTGTACCCCTGGATGAATATTTGACAAGATAAATAAAACTAAATACAGAAATTAAGCAGCACCTGAAAGACAACAGAAAGCCAACTCCACACCAAGGCAGAGAGAAAAAAAGTCAAAGAGATAGAGGCTTTATTTGTTTGCGTCTGATCTGTCATATAAGAAATAAAAAATCTCCTTTAGTGTGTTTATTCAGTGCTGACAAACTCGTGCCTGGACTGTCAAAAGCTCTTCACAAGAAGCCAAATGTGACCCCACCCTTATCAGCTGAACACAGACTTGCGCAGAATGACGAGTACGCCTACGCCTCTTGCACAGACACACTTTGCCGGATGGTGCGTTATCAAAGAGACATGGTGGTCAACAGCAGTGCATCAGGAGGAGAAACGGTGTTTTGAAGACTTTCATTCAACACTTGACGCACTCGATTTTACACTCAAGACAAGAGAACGGTAAGGCTGACTAGTTCTGTCAATATCAGAAAATAAAAAAAAGCCTTTATTATATAATTTTATAGACAAGACGAGCTCTAGCTAATTTTTCAAATCAACTTGATTATGTAGGTGGTGGGAGAAACAACACAATAAAAGAAACTGCATAACTGAAAAAAAAAGTTTTTGCTGCACACATGAAAATTACACCTGATGTATATCCAACAAAATCTTGATAACACTCACTTTTGCCGAATTATGCACAATAACGAACAATAGACAACTTTCTGGTGACCAACCTTGCAGCCTGTCTGGCTGAAATGATTGTTTGAAAAGATCAAGATGTTTTGTTTTTTTAAAAAGCAATATTAAGTGGTGCTCTGATCACTATCCGCGTGTTCATATCTACTTATGCTAGAAATGATGCTCAAGGCTGAGCAAAGAACAAAAAGTTTCTCCACTCTCTTCGATGTGTATTTCTGTCTCATCTATTAAACTGCAGTGAGGTGCAAGTGGTCATTACACATTGCAGTTGGGAATCATCAAGGTCAAACTCTACATTTCCACCAATTTAGCAGTCTCCAAGTGCATTTATTAGGGTTAGGATTAGGATTACAAAGTCATTTAAAAGTTACTGACATACTTTGCTTTGTTTCAACCACAGGCTATAGCTCTTCACTTCTTATGGAAGCCAGAGCTGAGGGTCCTGAGCGGCATTTCATGAGATCCAAAAAATGGGTTAACAACTGGAGCTGCAACAGAGGCAAGACTTCTCATCGCCCGGCTGTGTTTCACAACTTGCCATGACATATTTCCAAGAATTTCACCTCACATTGAAACAAGTCAAAATCACATGCAGGCTATTGAGCTGCTGAGCTGAGGATAAAGACAAAAAGCCTAACGTAGCATCGTGTTCGGTGATTGATGTTGTCTGAATGTTCAATACATTAATGCATGAAACATTTATTTCATTTTATTTCCAAAGGACCCTTTGATTTCCTTGAAGAATTGGGACAACAGCTGGATATTGACAGTCTGCCATCAAAAACACCTTTTCACAGTTTACATCTGAAGAAGACACCAGCTGCATAAAGTGAGTTCGAAGGACAAAAGAAAACATACCTGAAAAAAATGAAGTTGAAAATGTTATAGAACACGACACATCTAACATGATCTAATCAGAGTTTTTAATTTAAAAAAATTGATCAGGCAAAAAGGCATTTTTGATCTGAACATTAAATCAAAAATGAATGAAGCACTGATGGATAACTTTCAGCAGGAAGTGATGATGGATAGAGAAAAGGAACAAGTGGTGAGTCAAATCCTCCAGCTCAATCAGCAAAGGAAGGATCTAAAGGAGGAGCTGAAGTGTGCAATGGAGGACATGAAAGACAAGACTCAGGAGATTCAAATGTTCATTATGGAAATGAAAAATCTGCAAACTCAACAGCCGCTGTATGAAATTCCAGTATGGGTGACTGGAAATAAGGCTGAAGCAGAGACTAACCAGGTCGTCGAGGTGATACAACATTTGGACAGATTTCAGGGACAGATGCAGGGGTCACTGGGGACGTGGTCAGAGAAGAATCAAAAGACAAGTACCAAAAAGATGGCTGAGGTCTCTGACCTGAAAGACACATCAAACACTGACACACCAAAATTGATGGGAGAGTTTTATAAAAAGCATGAAACCACGGGATCAACGACTCTTAACCTTCAGAGTCAAATTAAAAAAAGTAGCATTCACAAAGTGAATGAACATGGAGAAAGGCCCCAAGATATAAAACACCACAAAGGACTTTTAAAGAAGGTGAAAACCTATCTAGAAGAGGGCTCAGAAAACACGAAACCCACTGAAACAATTGAGCGAAGAGAGAAAAGAAAACTCAATCCAATTTTGGGGAAAGCTTTGAAAAAGAGAGATGAAATGGAAATGATGAGGATTAAAATAGAGAGACAGAAATGGGAAAAAGTCAAAACGATCAGGAGCACCATAGAGAAAACGACTGCCCGGATCAGAAAGAGAGAGGAAAACTTGGATTTGAAAATGAAGGATAATGAAATTCAAATAAAACAATTACAGGACATAAATTGGGCAATCAAAGCTGCAGAACACAGTATAAATACGGGTTCTAGTCTAAAGGTAAATGAGAACATTCAGGCTGAAGAATGGAGGGCTGACATCAAGCAGAAAGCAGGTAGAATTTTTTTCATGCAAAACGCTTCGGGCTTGACCAAAGATAAAAAGAAAAGCAAGAAGGATGAAGCACAATGTGACAAAGGGACAATGACTGAACTCAGAAGACCTGCTGATAAAAGAGAAAAAAGAATGGGACTTCAACCAGATAGAAAACAAAATGAATTCTTGAAACTGACAGGGCACAAATTGGATCAGAAGAGAAAGCTTAAAAAGCTGGTGGGTGAAAAAGTCAAGCAGGAGAAAGAAAATAAAGAAAGGAAGATATTGAAACAACTTTGCAAGTTGCGGTGCTCCAGAGGAAGAAAGCAGCGTGCAGCGGCAGAAATGCATGAGAGGATGCTTTTACTGCAAACCATTAAAAGTCAGCACCAGGAGCTGGATGACGAAATGCAAATAATGAGGAGAGACACGGGAAAAATGGACCTGCTGAAGTCAGAGGTGGACATAAGGCAAAAAGAAAAGAAAATAACAAACGAAAAGGAAATGGTGAAAGACAAAACCAAAAGCAGCGAACAGCAATTGGACCAAACACTGGAAAAAAACAGGAAGGAGAGAGCTGAGTTAGAAGTGTTGAAAATAAAAGTTAACCAGCAAACGGACGATCCGGAGGAGGAGAAGATCGATATCAAGAAATCCACTACGCACATGCATGAACAACAAAATGTGCCAGAACAAGATGCATTGAGCTTACAGAAGAAACCTGAAATTTTCCTTCAGTGTTTGAATGTCTCTGAATACATGAATGACCTGCAAAACATAAAACAGAAGATACATGTTCAATTACAGATGATCAGGTCAAAAATGACAATTGTTGAAGACGTGAACACTTGCCTTGGGAAACAAATGAATGAATTCAAAGCAATGAAATCAGACTCTCCAGATGTCAGGGACAAAATTGGCAAAATAAAGTGGTACTTGAAGAAGGAAACTGAAAAATTGTGTTTTGAAACACACAAACTCACTCAAGTTAAAGATGAAGTGGAAAAAGCAAATGTGGACATGATGATATCGGACATGGACAGAAAGACAAAGAAAAAGGAAATGAAAATCAAAAAAAGCATTGGAAAAGAGAAAGCCAGTGACACTGTTCGTAAAAAAAAGTCAAAACGTGAGAAAGATGAGGACGAGCTTGAAAGGGGGCCAGAAAGGACAATTAGAGAAAGGGGAGTGATTGAAACCCAGACAAAGAAAAAGCAGAGTAAAAGTAATGAAAATGAAACCTTTGAGTCAGGAATTCCAGTGATCACAGAAGCTATGATGAGAAAAGAACTAGAAAAAGGAGTTGAGAAGACAGAAGAAAGTGAAATTAGAGAAATAAAGAAAGTCAATGAAAGAGAAGGAAGCGAGACAATGAAAATTGTACACATGGATCTAAATCTTGAGCAAAACAAAGAAGAAGAGCACATACGAATAAAAATACCTAAAATCCATGAAAGCAAGCAGAAAAGAACAGAAAGGAGAAAGACACAAGAAGAGGATGACATAGGAAGGGGGGAAAGGGTTGAAAAAGACTTGATTGAAATGAAAAGACACACACTTGATGAAATTATTAAAAACATGTTGCATAAACAACAAAACATAGAAGCTAAAATCAACGGACTGGAAAGACAACAGGACATAACAATAGTGAATAGAAAAGATGAACTGGAAGTAATGAAGAAGAAACTTGAACTGAAGAACAAAGAAGTTGAAGTTGCCATGAAAAGCATCATTGCAGAGAAAGAACAGATTAATCAGATAAGGTCCGCCTTGGCTGAAGAAAGAGAGAACATTTTGATTGGCCAAAAGAAAA
>JASSRZ010033976.1:0-20400 GCA_032164315.1 Malacoctenus gilli | reverse complement strand
ACACACACACACACACACACACACACACACACACACACACACACACACACACACACACACACACACACACGGGTCAGGGTGTTATCCCTCTCTATTTTTTTTATTTTTTATCCCCCACAAATCAGCTTCAGTGACAGCGCTGGATCAGTGGGAGAGCAGACAAGACCGACCAGTTTGTGGTAACAGTTTGTCATTGCGAACAAAAGCAGATATTTTTCCCTCTTTGTCGGAGCTTGTTAGTTGTGCATGACGTGCAGACGTGCGTGTGTGCGTGCATGTCTTAAACAAACAGTGATTGCTGAATGCTGACACCTTTGGGGCTGTTGATGCAATTTGGTCCTATGACTGATGAAACAATCAAAACAACCGGCACCACCTGCCAGCCTGATGGACGGTCACTCTCTGAGTTTACAGCGTTTTTCACACTCTTGCTACTCACACCGGAGTCGGATGACATGTTTTGCAATACGCTAATTCAGTAACACTACTAGTTGTGACAGAAATGCACAGTTATAACATTACCACCATGGAATCAGTCACAAATGTAGAATTTCAACCATTTCATCAAAGTTTTTACTTGTTACATAAGAACCAGTTGTGGAGCTGCAGAGCTGTGAAGCTGTTGGTCAGTTGCTGTTCACTAAACTCCTGTTTACTGTGTATTTCTGACACGCTCCCCGATAAAGCTATTTCATTACTATGCTCTCATGTGCATACTGGAAATAGTGAGCTGTGATCTAAATCGCTGCCAACGTCTTTGTCAAACTGAAACTGTGATCTTTTCGGTTAGCTCCAGTTTAAAGTGCGGAGGGATTTACAACGCGAGCGCTTTTGTGAGAAATGTCACATCTCACTGTTGTGTGAGTACCAAAAGAAGCGTTCAATTCCCCAACTCTCAGAGTTGATATTGTCTGGTTCAAGAGCCCGTCCGGGCCGCGCGCCTCTGAGCCTCAGCGAGCAGCAGAGCCGCCGAAACAGCGCTGTCAGCTCCTTTCTGTCACCCGCCCTGCTGCGACTTCAGCACTTCTGAGGGTCACCGGAGGCCTCAGCGAGTCAAAAACAAACGGCGACAACATTATGGTCGCTGCGGAGTGAACGCAGCCTTCCTCAGCTCGTCTTCATCGCAGGGATGCAAACTCCCATCAGCCACTGAAGGGTCTTTTGTTTTCCTCAGATTCTCGTAATCTTATTGGGGGCAGGGTGGGAGCACCCTCCAGACGGGCCATGTGCCTACACTCCAGACTCAGTCAGACAATTAGTCCTCATTTCCGATCAGTGTGAGGGCAAATTTTGCCGTGAAAAAATGGGAGGTAGCGTCGCCTTCTGTTTGAATGAGACGTTAAACATCTGCTTTTGGTTGACTGAGTTCCAGATGTCCGAATAATCCAGCGTCAGTGTCAAACGGCGACATAATAGAGAGATAAGGTCTGATCACATTTACGGGGAGCGGGAGGAGGAAGTTTTTTCCTTTTGAAGAGCCAATTACGCGATTTTATTGGCGCTTCAGAGGAAGACGATTCATTTGCTTTGCTTTGTATGAACACCACTTGAGCTGTCAGCTCATTCACACATGAGCAGGCATGAAAGTTTTTCTAATGAGCAGCCGCAAAGCTGCACGAGCCCCCCCCCCACGCAAATCAAACACGTATGCAAAGTAGAGTTCTTCACAAACAAACACAGTGGAATCGTGCGTGTGTCCCAGGCAGCTTCTCTTTTTGTCTCCTGTTGCACGCCTCGCTGCGTTGATGAATTTGTGCGCTTTTCGAACGTACAAGCACTTATAATGAAACTTGAAAATAAACTGAAGGGGACTGATACCGCCGACTGTACTTAACCATGGATGAATGACTCACAAATGGAAGAAATACCAAACAATTAACTCGTGGAATTGAGTGGTGGGTGTGCGGATCACAACAAGGAATTGAAGGTGGATATAGACGTGTAGGAGTTACAAATAAGAGCTTAATAAGGAGCAGAGAAAGTGTGAATAAATCACGTTTTTTTTCTCCTCGAGCGCTGCTTCACCACTTCACGTGAGTGTGGTTCACTGGAAAAGAGCAGAACCAGTGAAAATCACCACCAAGTGTTTCTATTTAGGCTTGTTTTTCCCACAGGATAAGGATGTTTGGTGACGTTGCATCCAATAAGGAACCAGCCTATCAGTCAATGTAGTGGCAGCCCATCTCACCCGCTTCCTCTTATTAGATTTCACCCATAAATAATTGATGACTTTGCACCTCCCCCATCTGCCTCCGTCTCTCTCTTTCCGTTTCACCCCCTTCAGTCAGCTGTAGAGGGGAAGGACACTCAAGGTTAAACAATGGGATTTTATGTGCATTTTTGTGGCGTGTGTGCGCACGCGCGTGTGCACGTGAGCGTGAACCCTGACACAGGTAGCAGGGTTCACAAAAGAGAGGCATCGAGGCTTCAGTCAAGGAGAAACGGGGCTGAAGGAGAAGGACTGTAGAGAAAAAATAAGGACAAAATAAAGCGCGCAGCAGCGGCAGTGAAAATAACAACACGAGTGGCATTAGATTAAGGGAGATAAAACATTTATGATCAGCTTGCAAAATCTGGGTCAGTGTGCAGGATACGTGCTTGGCACCGCAAGTTGGAACATTGTCAGTCAGGTTAGAAGCAGAAAACGATAGTTTGGTGGGCAAATTCCGAGAAGATCAATCTCAAAACGCTGCAGTTCTTTGATGGACGCCATCAGAGCAAAGGAGTCCGGCTGGTTCGCGAGTGGTCACGGCTCAAATGTATTCATATTCACACACACAAGATTCCCTCAACAGATATTCAGGCATGACAGCTCCCAGCTAACATCATTCAATATGCAGATAGAAAAAACATTAATACATAATTATGCTAATGATCATTGCAAGCTTCTGACATTCACATGAATTTCAAAACACACAGAGAGAGAGAGAGAGAGAGAGAGAGAGAGAGAGAGAGAGGGGGAGAGAATGATTCAAACCTTACAGGTTTGCCTCTGACAAGTCGAACTGAAGCCACGATTGCTACACACACAACAAAACAACAAATAGCTGTGCAAAAAATCAAAAAGTGCAAATGACGAGTGGGATGGATGTTTGGTACAATAAAGAGAATATTGATAGCCGGTGCAACAACCTGCCAAAGCTGCATCACATGTACAAAAGACAACAACAGAAAACATAAATGCAAAAGCTGCAACGCAAACGCGGAAGGTGCATCGCCCCTGTGAAAGCTCCTGACTGGAGAAGTTTAGCACGTGGACCAGACTCATGCGAGAGGAGTTGAGAGAATTCACGCTGTGTTTTAATTTGGCAGCGCCACACTCAGAGCGATCCCTGACACCATCTGCTGTGTCTTTGTTTTTCACTGTCCCCCTTCTCGCTCCTTGTCTCTTTTCTTTCTTTCAGCCTCTTTCACACGTTATCTTCTTCTCCCTTTTCCAGCCTCTCTGTCCGCACGTCTTTCCCGTTATCTCTTTACAGTAAAGCCCCCTTTTTTTGTCTCGATCTGTGTCCTGAACTGGGTTTGACAGTCACATGTTGGCCGGGTTGCGGTCGGTGCCAGCTGTGGGGATGCTGAGAGAATAGGAAGAGATTAAGCTGAGCTAACACAGAGTGTGCGTGTTTGTGCAGTAAAAAAGAGGGAGGAAAGGGCTGAAAGGAATATGAAATGGACCATTTGATACTTTCTCTTTCTCTCAGAATTATTGTTAAATATTCAGTGCTCAAAGTAATCTGATTTGTTCCTAATTATGCCTATTTAGAACCTGTGGGGATCCTTTAATCCCGTACTTTAGCCTTGAGGGGCCCAAGAGAGCCATCAGAAGTAGAGAATAAGTGGCGCAATAATGAAAGAAGAGATATTCTCGTTAAACATTTATACATATTTTGTCTCCCCAAGTGTTCTCTTTCAAGTCCATCTGTAAATGGTGACACGGACACTTCTGGGGTGAAACCATCATGTTTTCATCATCACTTGACCCCCCCTCGCCCTCCTCGTGCTGAGGTGAACAACAGAGACTTTCTGATTCCATCTTTGACTCTTCTCTCAGTATTGTGAGCAACTCTATAAATAGAAACTCATTAATTCAGAGATGTAGTAATTGTACGCAGCGATAGAGACAATGAGAGAATTGGATGAAACCAGTCAGCTTTAATAAAACGAAAAGAGTCGTCAGCATATTTCTCGCCATGCGAAACATCGTCTCCCTTTTTCAATCTGCCTCAGGTTTCGAATCGACTTCGAGAAAAGAGGCAGAATCACCATCAGATCTGATACGATTTTTCAGCATGGCCTGTTTTTTGTAATTTTTTGAGATAGAAACTTAAAGAGCTTTAAGAAGTTTCCAGTTTTCCGGAATACTTTCACGCCGGCCCGTTTTCAAGGTTTTCCCATATCGTGGCTCTTCACCACAGCATCCTGGGACTCGCGGCTGACCCGCATTTAGCATCACAGTCGAGTCATCCTCCGTGTCCCTAAAAGACCACTACGTCTCTCCATGGGTGGGATCATCTCTCAGCACTACTCTGCTACCAAGTCGACGTAATTTGACACCAACTTCATTTTGCTGACGCGCTGGAAGCAAATGACTCAGAAGGAAACGTGAGACGAGCTGACAGCTCTCGTCCAAAAGGAGTTACAAGCACATGCAGAGATGACTTACCAGTGTAAACATGTTTGACATGAACTATCAGCATGAATAGAAGACTAATTGGATAAAATGTCAGGAAACGCAACTTGTGATGAGAAGTTAAGGGTGAAAAACAGATGAGTTTTCATGTAGCCTCATTTCTGTGGATCCATGTGATGAAAAGAGGGATTTGAGCTGCAGTAACGCACACAACCTGCCTCTGTGACTCCATGCCAAGAATCTCTTTCAGATTATTCTTTTCACCTTGGATGTTTTGTGTGATTCGATAATCTTTTTCTCAGCTAACACAGGGATGAAGGACAGGCCCTGCCTCTGCTTCCACTCAGCACGCCAACCATCTGTTTCTAGAGTTTTCCCTCTGGGGACACGAATCTAACGATGAATCTCAGTAATTACCTACATCCCCATGAACCACAGTACTGTACATAGAATACAAAATCAGTGGCAGGAGCTCGACGAGCTGGCGTCTAAATGCTCTTTGTCCCTCTTGACATTCTACAACTGAGAAATGGTTTGATTTTTAAGATAATTACTGCAGAAGATACTGCCTCCTGCACTTAATTTGTGGATGTTGACACAATGGTGATCAATGAAGGCCGGGACTCCTTTCATTCATCACTTTAAAATAGGAGGAACTATCGAGGGTTCACTCCACATGGCAGCAACAGAAATGCAAGGTTTACACAAAAAATAGTGATGATAAAGTTCAGAAAATGATTGAATGGATGACAATGTAGCTTGTAAATCATTTGCTTGGATTTTCACGACCAGCAGAAGCCATTTTAAGAAGGCTTCAAAGCAGGAGTTTGATTCCGTTTCTAGTCACTCAGTTGTACAAAACAACCCATGAGATCACTAAAGGCGGTCGTTAAATTTCACGCTTGTAAGATTAAAATAAATGAACACACCTTGCAGGAGATAGAGTTTCTGTGATGTAAATTGAATACACAGAGCATCAGTTATCAGATGGTTACATCCAAACCCTGCAAATGTTTTTGTTGCACTGCAATAACGGTCTTTTACAGCCCCCTAATGGCTGAGCACGAGCATTACATTAAAGCTGCTTGCTTGTATCTTTTCGACAAGTAATAAGGGGGGAATGGGGGGGGGGTGAAAACATCCATCTCAGGACTATCCCCTGAGAACCTAATCCTCACCTGCTTCACTGAAAACGCTCAGGGGCTGAGAGAGAGTACAAGAGAGAGAGAGAGTACAAGAGAGAGAGAGAGAGTACGAGAGAGAGAGAGAGAGAGAGAGAGAGACTTGCGGAAGGTATTAGTGCATGTTTCCATTATGGGTGACCTGCAGCCGCTCCTGCGGCTGTAAACACTTTTAAAATGTTATTTTTAACTTATTTTCAACGTGTGAGTCAAGAATTCCGAACATTATGACATGAAAATATCGTCCCTTCCTCTCACAAACACGCATGCGCACACACACATTTGTGTGTGATGATTTAACCGCTAAATATTTGACTGAAAAAAAGTTTGTATAAATTCAGAGATGCAAAGAAGAAATCTTATACGTGAAGGCTCAAGCATTATTTTTTTATTGATGACCTGTGGTGATTTCCTGCCATTGCTGAGACCAAAGCTGTGCTGTCCACCTCAAAGAGACCCCCTGATCTTCTCATCTCCCTCAGTTTGCATTCAGCAGCTCCTCCTCTGTAAAGAATCACACAAACGTCTGTGCTGTGCTGTGGGAGAAGCTCAGTGTGGAAAAGAGCGACTTGGAGGTGTTGGAGTCTCACCGTCTTTGACCACCCCGCAGTACTCCTCACACTCTGCCTTGCTGTAGAACTTGTTGGCATTGGCCTGGCAGTAGCCTTGCTTGTAGGGGACACACAGGCCAGCGCTGGAGTCGAAGGCCCAGATGGGCGGCTGCCCGGTGCAGGGCTGAGCCATCATGGGCAGACGGCACACAGCTGGAGGGACGAGACGGACGTATGCACAGGATGGGGATATCTGACTGATATACGGTGATATTGGGATCCTCGTACTACGATCTCAGAGCGATATGCGTCAGGTTGAAGTCCTCACCCTCGGTGCGACACCTCTGCAGACACTCCCTCTCAGTTTCAAAGTTGTTCTGATTCCCCAAACATCCGCCGTACTTGAAGATCTCGCAGCTCATCGAGGACGAGTTGTAGTAGTAACGGTGCAGCAGGCCGAAGCAGGGTCCCGTGTCCGGCTCTGACTTACAGGCCTCTGTGGAAAGAAATCAGTTGGGTTTTCACAAAATTTATTTGTTGTTATGACTTCCAAAGGGACGTCTCTATTTGATGAACTGTCTCCTTCACCCTTCACCTGTGTGAGCTTCTCTTACCAGTCCCATTGAACAGAGGTGTGTCGTCGCCAGAGCCCTCCACATCCAGGGGAGCCAAAGACGGCACCACCACGTCTCTCCTCGCCCGCTACAACGCAGACAAACGCATCTAAGTTCGCTGTTGCAAGAGACGTCTCCCCACCGCGATCAATTATTACTCTGTTTAAAAGCATTTTCTTCACTGATCGTATCAACATGAGCTCACACAGAAAGGTTCAGTGTCGTTAATGCAGATTTAAATGATACATAAGGAGGCATGCTGGACATGGTTGATGATTCCAGTACCTGAGGCTCAGCCATCGACTCTGCCACTGACTCTGCCTCTGGCTCTCCAGGAACACAATCTCCTGTGCAGAAATCAACGTGAAGAAACACAACTTGTGCATCATATACTTTACAAAATAATGTTTGCCATTGTTGTCAGAGGGTTGTTCATTTTTAACGTCCTCAAGAGAAAAACATACATAGGCACGATCAATACACTTGAGGTTCTCGACAAAAACATCAAAGATGCGTGGTCATCTCAGTGTCTTGTTCTGTACCTTTGTCCTGTTTAGTGAGAATCATGTCCTCGCTAATTCCCTGCTCCTTCACAAGGGTTTTGAAATCATCCAATACGGTGTCCCTCACGGTCCTGGTTCGACCTGAGACGGACGGAAGAGACAAAAGAGAAGTTAAAAACCTGGAAAACGGGCAAAAGTTGTGCTGACTTGGGAACAGAAAATTACTGGTTACAGACAATGTTTGTCGCCTCCTTTTAGTGGAGTTTGGATTGAAAGTGTGCTGGAAAGATGGACTGGCCAGACAGTCCAGAGTCTACCTGGCCCCTCACCAAGTGGAAGAGGTCAGGTAGAATAAGCCAACGCAGGCGATCAACATCATCATCCAAAGCTGCAATGTGCGGAAGGATTCCACTCAAAAATCACAGTGAATAATGCGTGAGGTGCATCTTACTGTACAGCTTTAACGAGGTGCTGTTCTGACAGGAAGTCATGTTCCTCCTGATGATCACGATGGCGTACTCGTCGTAGTTGGTGTGAACCACGTAAGCGTCCACGTCGATCTTCAACTCTGCAGGGGGGGCGAGCACAGTCACAGAACATCAAGCCATTTGGGAGTTCCTGCATCTCGGTGGATTTTCATGCAAACGAGAGAAGAGGACGCACCCGCGAAGTAGTGAGAGAATCGTCCTGGTGTGGCGGTCATGCCGTATTCGTTAGACATCTCCGTGCAGAATCCATTTCTGTGTGCTCAAACAAAAACAAACGAAATGAGAAGTACTTCAAGAATCAGCTTTTAATCTCAGTACAATTTCGGAACACTACAATAAAACAATCAAATATTGTAAGTACAATTATGTCCATTGTGATGCCATTTGATATTTACAGTGGGGTGATGCTTGCATGTACACCTGTTTAGCCTATAAATGTTAAAAAAAACCAAACTACAGTCCTTTTTCAAATGCAACTTTGATGAAGAAACTGTCTCTTTCTTACGATCACTCTCTCATACGAACCTGTACATCGTTTTGAGAATCTTGATTGTGCCTTTATCTGTTTCCTCCTGCAGCACCTGCTTGCCCATGATGGCCATTTTTTTTTTCTGCTCGGTCTGAGGACACTGACTTGACGCAGCGTACGGATCGTACCACGTTCCCACAAACTGCAACGGTGAAAAACCTTCAGTCGCACAATCGTTTTGGTCAAAATCCAGAAGCGAAACAACAGCAAAGTCTCCAAACGTGGTTTTAGGTGATGATTATTAAGACAACTGTTCATATCATAGAAGGAGATACAAGCTGTAAATTTCTGTGACCTCACCTCAAAAACTCCTCAACAAAAACTTTACAATGCAACTGTTTTGTTCATGTTTTGTTCAGGAATCAAATAAATGTCGTGAGGCTCCTATGGCACTACATGTCTCCAGTGAGATATTGGAGACAGACAGTGTTTACTTAACCCACTGGTGACTGACTCTTCACTCAATACTGTAAGTGGCCCAATCAAATCCACCCCCATGTTAAAGTACCTCAAGTAAAAGTGACAAAAAGACAAGGAAGGAACACAGAAAAGGTAAAAACTTGTCTGAATCGCAGTCTTTTTAGTGCCTGCGTAAAAGCGGTGGTTGAACATGGATTATTGCTTCACACCAGATTGGCTTCAACGAGCTGCACTCGATAACTCACCCGGCTCAAGTTAAAGTTCTCCTGCGTGGGGTAAAGAGGCTCAGGGAGTGCCGGGAGCCCCTGGAGGGTCCAGCTCCATCCCAGGACCAGCAGAGGAACCAGAACCAGCGCTTTGTGCATCCTGTCAGCCCGTCTCTCTACTCGTCTGTGGCAGCGTCCCGCACTGACTCACCCCAGCCTTCCCCGCTGAGAGGGCGTTGAACTCTGACTCACTGTGCTGTGGACCCTGCGTGTCCTCACACCCGCAAACGCAAAAGTAAAAAAACAAACAAGCAAAGGAACAAAGTTCTGCGTCTCTTCAATTCGGCCAACGAAACGTTGGACCACGGAGCCGCAGCAATATCAGCAGATCAATGTGTCTCTTGATCCCAGCGTCTAATGAGTAACTAATAGAGGTTCAGACTCAGTGTTTCATTCAGCTGAATTAAAAGTCATTGCAAAAAACAGCGCTTTATTGCTTTTTGAAAGAGTTGTTTACACTTTGTCGTCTCCACAGTGACAGTGTGATTGTGAGCGATGTCTTCCTCTTTAACTTTTCCACTTGATCCTTCAAACTGGAGGAGAAAGATTTTTTTTTCAGACATGAAAATCTCCTCACATCTACATGCTGCATGCAAAGCAGAAAAACAGTGAATGAGGGGGGAAGTTGTCCTCTCACCTGGTCAGGCACCTCTGTGCTTTACTTGTGCCTCACTTCTGTCTGGTTTTACTGAAGCAACAACCTGAACGACACACACAAAGAAAAGCTTCTCTTGGTCAGTGGTAGCTTGAGTTGCAGCTACAGATCTGTGATCACAATGCATCAGGGGTTTTTTTTTGGGGGGGGGGGGTCTTACCTGAGGCTGGGTGGACGACTCCGTCACCTGCTTGCCACGAATGCACTCACCTTGGACAACAAGATGACAAGTGTAAATCGCTGTTTTGGCTAAATTAATGAAAATTCTCCTTTATTTTACCTTTGTATTCATTCACAATGAGTGCAGTTTCATCCATCCCATGTTGTCTAATCAGTGCTTTAAATTCTCCCAACACAGCAGGACTGGTGTCCTCAGTTCGACCTGAAGAGGAAGACAGCATAAAGACACAGCAGACTCCAGGCTTTCCTGCGTACAGCTCTCAGTGATTTGGCAGTTTGTTGTGATTGAGTTCCCAAGAACTCTGTTGAGCAATCGAATCAAAGCCCTCCGTCTAGAGGTGTGGTACTCACTATAAAGCTTGACAATGATGGTTTTATTGCCTGATGGCTTCTCTGTGCTCAGCTGAAACATCGCAGCAAACTCGTCATAGTTGGTACGAACAACAATGGTGTCAACATCTGCTCCGAACCCTGCAGAGAGGAATGTTAACTGTAGCAGGGGGGAAGTTTAAATATTGTACTTGGAGGGATGCAGATAAAAACATACTGGCAACATGATGGAAGAATCGTCCGGGGGTGTCGGTCAGACTGTAGACCGTGGATGTCTCCTTACAGGAAGTCTTCCTACATGCAGGGAAACACAGCAGAGTTAGAAGAGAAACAGCCCAGTGTCAAGTGGATGCCCAGCAGTGTGCAGGTGTTTCTGACCACACTGTGGAAGTCATCATGGTGAAGTTGCTCTCAGAGGTTTTGTGGTTGAGCTGCAGCGCAGCAGTGACAGGGTGCTGCTTCTTCCGCTGCAGGTAGTGAGGGCAGGTGGAGGCCACGGCCACCTCGTACCACTTCCCCATGAACTGCAGGACACACGCACGTGCACTGGTTGACCGCACTGGTGGACGCAGCCTCACTTGTTTTGGCATTTTCAATATAACATAACGACAACATCTGTCAATTAGCCACACTGAAAAAACATTAAAGGTTCAGACGCTATAGCAATAAAGTTTCAGTGGTCTGTCTGGAGTTGGCATTTAACATAACTATTTACTTTTACTTCAGCTTATGAACATGTTTAGACTTATTTCCTTTTCGTGTAATTTTATGAATCTTAGTGATGTCCACTCAAGGGCATAAAGGCAAGTTTAACATGAGGCTATTCAAGTCAACGTGAATATGAGTGTTTCAGCCACTCACCTGGTCCAAATCAAAGTTTTCCTGTGTGAAGTTGAAGCTTTCCGGCAACACATCGGCAACTTGGAGGGTCCATGTTGACCCCAGGAACAGCAGAGACACCACACTCACAGCTTTCTGCATTTTGTGAGGGTTGTTTCACTGTCCGACCTGAGAATATCCGGCTGTACTGCCTTTCCCGGGTCAAAGACACACAAACAGACACCCTGCATGCACTTTTGAGAATTTCCTCTCATCACACTACAGCGAAGAGCGCTGAAGGAGCAAAGTTCTGACCTTCTCTTTATCTGCCCTGCCCCCCACCCCTCTCCCCCTCCACTCCTCTCCCCCTCCACTCTGCACACAAGTATGTGTTTGTGAGGCCGAATAATCTGAGATTAATCACTGTTGGACTTCAGAATTTGAAGCAGCAAACAAGTGAGTAATCGACACATGGCAGCAACCAGCAGCTGGAAATTTGTTGGGAAAGGTGGCTTCAGGTTTTGTTCTCGAATTGAATGGAGACGTTTATCCATCGAGTCTGCATCTGGTTTGAAAATCTGCTACAAATCTACAGATATACCCGTGTGGCAACACGCTCATGCTCGGGAAACTCTGCCCTCTAGTGTTCATGTGTCCGTGCCTTCACAGCAGCATCGACAGACAGACAGACAGACAGACAGACAGACAGACAGACAGACAGACAGACAGACAGACAGACAGACAGACGCAACATGTAAAGTCTGAATCTTTATTTAAATGAGAAACAGCACAGCTGATCGTGACGTGAGTGGTGGCGAGTGATTCCACTTTGTCTGGACAGTTTATCTAAAAGCACCAGTGAAATAACACCAAGTAAGTACAGTAAATATGCATGATGTATAGTTGAACTATGACGATATCATAAAAACATGGAGAAAGTTTCAAGCCCATCATCAGTATTTGGTCCTTGTAGTCAGAATGGACTTGTTGAAGGAAGTACAAAGAGCTGGTTCAGGATACACGCTGCCACCTTCACTCATGCGAGGAAACCTGGAACAGAACCCAGTCGGCAGTCGATGAATTAAGTCCTCTGAATGTGTCCGTCCATAAAAAAAAAGGAACAAAAATCACCTCGTTTAACCAGATGTTGGCGCCGCTGCTGCTGGAGGACAGTTTTCTGCCGGTCACAAACACAAAGGTCAGAAACGGTCCGTCTGCCTGCGCTCGTATGACTGCACTCTCAGTGTGTGTTCCCACCTGCGGCAGGTGGAGTCAGGATGGACTCTCGGGGGAATCCTCGGGACAAAGCGAAGGCCTTAAACTTCTGGATCACGTCCACGCGCGCCCTCTGAGAGCGGCCTGCCAAACAACATCAGCAGAGCCATGACGGACCGCTCCCTCCGTGTGCGCTTGGGTGGAGAGCGTGTGTGCGTGTCGGTGTGCGCGTCTCACTGTAAAGAGCCACTTGTGTGTACTCTCTGTGGAAGACCTTGTGCTTGAGAACCACAGCGTACTCAGTGTAGTTGGTGTCCACCACAGTGATGTCCTTCACCATGTTGTGGCCTCAAAGAAAAACCACGAGGAAGACGCGATAAACATTTTGGAAAAAGAGGGAAAAAATGGTCATGAAACTTGTTTTTTTCCCCCCTCTACTGTCTTTATTCAACACTCACGTGTGCTGAAGTAGGTGAACTGCCCGGCGACGGGGGTCTTCTCATAGTGGTACATTTTGGTCACACACCCGGTCGGACTGAAGCACACAGAGACAACAATGCAGGGAGTCATGTCACCTTTTTGCTGATTCAAATCTATTCAGTAATCTGATGTGAGAAACAGTTGGCTTACAAAAGAGAAACCGTCTCGTTTGAGCACAAGTCTGAACCTGCATTTGCTCCTTATTGTTTGCTCAGATAGAACTTGCACTTCTACCGAAGCCACGATTGGACGCAGTCCCGACACCTATCGTTGAATATCCCGTGTGTCGCCTCGTGTTTGGCTGTGTGACTCACGTGACGTCCCACATCGTGAGGTTGACATTGCCGTTGGTCAGCGCCGTGACGAAGCCCATGGAGGCCTTGATCCTGTCTCTGTAGGGGACGAAGCTGGGAGAGTCGTAGGCGAGACCCACGCGGTACCATCTCCCTGCGAACTGAACACGCAAATAAAATGATGATTAAACTCTGTCTAAAAAAAAGAGCTCGGGACATTCGTGAAAATCAATAAAAGGCTTTTATTCCCTGAAAACAGGATGTATCAGGCAGAAACGGTGTGTTTTTTTAAGTGTGTATTTAAGGAAGCAAGATGGTGTTTGTGGGAATGATCCAAAATAAACTACACTGCTCGTTTTTATATCGCGGTGAAGGAACACATTTAGTGATTTGTCCTTTTTATGATACTCCTGCTTCCCACAATGTTTTTGTTTTTCCAAATGCATAAACTGTGACTGTTCCCATCTGTGCTGATTTGGCTACAAAAACAAACAGCTTTTACCTGCTGACCTATTTTCAGTGTAAATTTGTAGATTAGGGGGCCGAAATGGGAGTTAAAATGGGAGCGATCGCGGAGAAAGATTTCTTCAACTTGCATCACGTATGAAAGTCAGTGACCTTTGATTAAACAGTTCAACCATATGGAATTACCTCAAATCAGAAAGACAAAGTGGGTAAAGGCCTCATTTATGAGGACTCCTGTTGTCACAACAGAAAATGTAGCATATGCTGCTTTTTTGGGCGAAACAGAGTAGGATTTTTCAGGGGAAAAAAGGTCCTTGGCTAATTAAAGTGTTTGTGCGTGCATGGTCAAAGTTTAGGAACTTCGGTTGTGATCCAAAACAAACACACACCAGCACACACTGTTCCTCTCACAAACGACATCCCCGCAAGAAACAGATGAAGTCAGTCGTGTAATTTCCCTCACTTTCAGAATCGAGCTCAACCCAAAACGCTCCCAACACGTCTTTCTGATCGTTTACATCTTACCCTCTGCAGGTTGAAGTCCTTCTGCGGCTTCACGTCCGCGCTCACCATCATCACGCACAACGTCACCATGGCAACGGAGATCGTAGAGGTCCTCATGGCTGCGTGGGGGAAAAAAAACCCAAAACAAACCTCGCTGAGTTGGGGGTCAGAGTGCTGAAAGGTTGAGACTGGGGTGTCTGACCCGAGCCTGAAGTGAACTGCAGTCAGCCAGCAGACAGACACTGAGTGGCAGAGCCTGAGGCGGATGTTTGCTTTTTTTCCCCCCGCCGCTGTTCCACCCACCTGGTCGGCAGCCAATCGTGGCCGAGGAGCCGGGAACAGTGGCCAAGTGTTGGAGCTGCGTGGCTCCAAAACAACCCCTCCCTCCCTCACAGGTACAGCAATGTGTCACGGCGAGGTTTGGCGGCATCAGCTGAGCTTCACATGTTGTTCACGCAAGGAGACACAAGAGCTTCACAAGACCTGCGCTCTCATGGACAGAAACTAGGAACAATAAACCACCAACTGCCTAAAACTTCTGCTTCTTTTTTAAGACATCCTGATTACTGAAGAAACAAATGACAACAGAAAGTATCTGCCATTTCCTGGATTATCCTCTAATGCTTTCTTTCCACCTTTTGGTTCTTTTATTTCAAACAATGAGTCAAAACGCTTCATTAAATTGGGCATGACTTTAATTCTGTGCCCCCAAACTTCTACAAGTGCGTATTAATTGCACACCGAGCTCACTGAAGCTCATAAGCAGACAAGCCTACACAAATTACAGCGGAAATATTTGCAGTCATGTCACTACAAGAGCAACTTACGATTAGTTTCTGGGAAACGAGTCTCACAAGTTTCATTTTGAAACCCTTTCAAGCCCAACTTCCACTTTTTCATGGTTTGCTCGGTTGTGTTTTGAGAATTTTTTTCCCATGAAAGTGGCTTCTTTCTAAGAATGTAGGGATTTAATTGGCTTCATTGTGCAGTCTGTGCTTTCAAATATGAGGTAAAGTGTGAAATCAAACGGCATTTAACAGTAACAACTTAAAAGTACTGGAAAGAGATCGTTTACTGGTTTAAACAGCGAGATCTTGGGAAATAAGGGTTGAATAGATGAAACAGATTTTGCAGCCTGAGTGAATATTTGCTAAAGGGCAAAAGATGAGAAAGTGGAAGACTTGAAAGAACACTTGAGTTACTTTGATGTGTTGAGAGGTGCAGCAGGTCACCTTTCAGATATCTTTGAGTGAGATCTTAAGATTGAGTTTTATTCCCGAAATCTAGATCCAAAAATGCGGTTTGTCGTTGCTGTTCGTGTCTCTTCAAGTACTTTTTCCTCATACTTGCCAAATTTGAGCTGTGGTTGTGCAAACACAACAAAAAGGTTTGGATCGAAGCCACTTCAGGTTGTCAGACACTGATTCAGCAGACAGAGCAAACCAAGCAAGCAAATTCATTCAGTCTGTGAGAAAGCAGCAGTTATTAAGACTTAGGTCAAGATTAGCTGAAAGTAACGTCTGATTTCTAGCTGCAGGTAAACGCTGAGATCCGATCCGACTGACTGAAGGAAAGAAGTTTACAATCAGAGTGAACAATTTAAATATTTTTATTTTATCAATAATGTTTTTTTTTCCATTCACAGCACTGCTTTTTTCTCATTTTCTTCAAATACATGATGAATACAACTAGCGTTCAGTGGACAAGAGGACATCAGTGTGTATGTCTCACACACACGGCACACCTCACAGACCTCCTATACACACCCTGCACAGGCTGAGAGCTGCTGCCTGTGCAGAAGATAAAGAAAACAAAACGAATTAAAAAAGGAAAAGAAAAGAAAAGGAATCTCACACATGGTGTCGGAGCCATGAGGGGAAGAACGAGGACCAACAAAAAGTGCAAAACGCAGAGTGACGTCTGTGGATTCAGAGGAATGAGGGACAGAGCGACACGAGGGGCCTGAGACCTGTTGGTGAAACACATGCGGGTATGTGTCGTGATGGCGACTCGCTGGGTCACTTCATAAGGTGCTTTACAACTCGGAGACGCACATTTCAGTCCAAGTCTCGACAAGGACAGAGTTGGAAGAGCTCCACCGACTCAGGTTTACTGGAAATGTTTGATTCCTCCAGCGATAAGAATAAATGCAGATTGCCTGAGAGAAGGTCAGAACCAATTGGCTTCACGGATTAAATATGTTTGATCAGACCATCACATGTGTTTGAGAAGCTAAATCAGAGCTTTGAATTGTTGTGTGTGGTCTGACGTCGACCCTACATTTTGTTCTGGTCATATATACACACAGGTGATCCTAAAATGATACAATAATGCACATTGACAAAGGAAAAGTTCATTTTCTTTACAGCTAGATTTAAAGAAACCAGTTTGGTTTGCCCATTTTTTTTTTTTTAAGTTTTATTGATCATAATTTCAGCTTTACCATTAACCATATTAAAGAAATTATCGGAAATTGCTTTGATTGAAAGTTTTTCCTCTTTTACTTTTAGCACCTACATTTTCAAATAAGCTTTACTTATTTTTTTTTTTTTTTACGAATTTCAAATGTTTTATTTCTATTTTTTCCATCGTATTTAAAGACTTTTTTGCTGCACCAATATATTTGATAATGCGTTTTTCATTAATTTTTAATTTTTTGAACAGAGCAGGTTTGCTTCCCTTCAACTGTGAATCAGCTCTGAGTGGACATGTACAACCAGTCTCTCTCCTGAAAAGGCAGTTCCCAGCTCGCTTCTGGTGACGTCACAAACAAAAACAACAAACACCCTTTCGATTGTCTTTCGTTCATGCTGAATCCCTCCTCCTTTTTTGTTTTTACACCAAATCCACACACATATATGAATTCACACCAAGGAAAAGCAAAAAGCAAACACATAAAGCAGTGAAACAATCAAACTATAATTAACAGTTGTTCAAACAAAAGTAATAATTTAAACTCATTTTTAAAAAAACAAATGCCAATGGAAACATCTTCTTCAGAGTGCTCTTTTGTGGAGCTGTTGAGTCACACGCCCCCTCGCTCCCGCCCCCTGGTGGTCAGGGTTGACAACCCTCGGTCAGAAGCATCATAACAGCCAAAATGTGTTCTCTCCGAACATACAGATCACGCTTCACTTTACAACATCACCGTCATCGGTTGATCTTTTTTCCACACATTCATGAGAACATTTCACACTCATCATCAAAGAATAAATACAAGTGAGAGAAAGACGGCAAGAGTGGGAACGAGTCCCGTGTCCCTTCAAAAAACGGCTTTCTTGGTCTATTTTCCCCCCCTATAAAACAGGGAAATCACACGCAAATACAACTTGGACTGTCATCAGACTGCAGCCAGCGAGTTCGCCTGTTTCGGTCACCGCAACGCGTGAACTAGGATGAGAGCTTTGGGAACGATCTGCGGCCACAATACACACAAGAGCAACAAGTCACCCACACCACAGCCCATCTCTGATGACTCGTCCCAGTCGCTGCTGGCAGCAGCCTGACTCACTGGGCTGTCGGTGACATGAAGCTGCAGAAGGGTCGCGATGGGAGAGGGAAAACACCACAGAATGATTCAGACGACAGACAACACACGTCGAACACAGTTATCGGAAGAAAGTCGGAGTGTGTGTAGTTAACGCCTCACTTCATCGAAGAAATAACCTTTAATTGCTTGGAGTGCTCAAAATAACTTCAGATGGCGAAACAAATGCGGTCCGCTGAGAGGCCTGCTGGGTCTGGTCATACCAGTTCTTACCACTGGATGGTGTCGTGAACCACTCTGGCATCCAAATCAGCCTCAGTGCAAAACAAGCATCAAGTGACAACTAGTGGTGGTTGGAACCGTGAACACAACAGTGGCTGAAGCTGCTGGTATCCACCAACCACACAGGACTCCCTAGCGACCCACTAGCGCCACCTAATGCAAAGATTAAGTTTAACTTTTTTTTAACTTTATCAATCAAGACAAAAGAAAGCGTCACAAAACTCTCGGGAACAGTTTTTCTTGATCAATGCGAGAACAGGAATGAAGCAGTCATGGCAGATAATGAGCCCGACGGAAACGACCGGGACCAAACGGAGCCGCCGGCTCAAACGAAAGAGGGCCACAATCAATGGAAAGATCGAGAGGAGACGGATGATGGAATGCTAGAAGAGACAGGTGGCAGAAATACAATAAAGGCTGAAAGTAAAAGTGCTGCACGAGTGACAGATTGGCTCAGCTTCTTCTGCGAGACAAGCCGAGTACCAAACCAGAAGCGAGTAAGACAGCTAAAAGGGGAAAACTCAAGTGAGCCTTTTGAGTCAAAGAAAAAGGGAGGCAAGGGGGGGTGGGCGGCAAATTCAGAAAAGCTAGGACAGAAGCTTTGGAAAATTGTGACTCCCACCCACCGAGCAACAACCCCCCTGCACCTGGCAGGAAGGAGGCTGCAGGATCATAGCCGCTTGTAATGAGTTTCTTTGTTGCAATTTGTAGCAGGGAGGGGGGGGGGCATGGGGGGGGGGGTAAGGTTAGCAGAGGACAAACATCCTGAACGAAGACAGCAAAGGGTGTCCAACATGTCCAACAGAAAGGAGAGCAAATGAGATCCTATGAGTGGGCCAGGGCCTGTGAATCTGGGAGGTGAACTCACAGTAAGGCACAGTGCTCTGCTCGTGGTGTATGAAGCTCATTCATGCTGCTACAACCTCTGATGACAGCTACTGCAAAAACGACAAAAACGACATCACTGACAAAGCATCGACTCTCATCCGTCCTGATGCCCCCACCCGCCCACCCCCACCCCCCTCCAGTTTGAAAGTTCCCAAACCTCGCCTTTGAATCTTTGGATCATTCAGCCCTCTTTAGCACCAGATTAGCAGTAATAACACGAGTCTCGCTGATCAGGCGATTCCGGTGCGTTTTTTTACCACTTCCTCCCTTTCCGTCTTCAGTCAAGTCCTTCCTTGTACGTTTATACAAAGAGATACGCGGACCCCAAAGTCGAGCGACGTCGAACTCCGAGGGCCGCGGCCCGCGCAAGGTGGCAACACAAACCATACCGCAAACCAGCTCAGGATGTGAACGAGTCCTGTTTGTGGAATTAACCCCATGCGTTGATTCCAGGGATGAACCGGTCGGATTACTTTTGAGTTCCAGCAGCTGATAAAGATTAAAGATGCAATCTGCAGTTACACTTCAGAGGTCTCAGAACGAATGAAATGTGGATTTTGGATACGATTAAAGCAGAAAACAATATAAAAAGCTTTCTTAGCATAAATTAAAAATGTCCACATTTCCCTAAATATGCAAAAAACAAAAAAAACAACTTAAATATATTTGGTATGATGCAAACAAATTTAAACTCAAAAGCTTTTCGAGAGTGAAGTGAGAACTATTGCACTGCAATCGCTGGAGCCTTATTGCACTTTAAAATCCTTTAGCTTCGAAGCAGTCTGTTTGATTTGTGAGTTACAGGTTTCCTTCAGGTTCACACCGCTTTGTTCCCCCGTTCATAAAGAGGAACCCCGGTGAGACTTCACGTTCACATTTTGGTGTTGTGTGGAGCGGAGGAGGCGGGAACGGCGACGGGTCCGAGGAGATGCGGCGATAAGAGTCGACCTCGGGCGCCCCCTGCCTCACAGGTTTGTCACTTTCTGGCTGATTGTGCAGGTTCGAGAGACGGCGGAGACTCCAGTGTTTCATGAACAATCTCGTGAACATGACAGAGAGAAGGTTTAGGTCCTCGTCGGTCTCTCGGTCGTCCCACACGCAAAATGTACTGAATACACATTCTTCAGTGACTGCTTTGAGTTTGTTTGTTTTTTTTAAAACTTTTTTCTTTTGTTTGATATTCCTGGAGTTTCAAGTTTTTGCATTCTGGACACCAGGCGGCCCTGTTGTCGTCCTGCGGTCTGATGGACCTCGGCTAGCGGGGCGGGGCGGTCGGAGGGTGGCGTGGACAGTGAATGTGCGGACATGAAGGGGTTGGTTTCAAGTTACCAGACTGGCCTGGTTACCGGGTTTGTGCCTCTCTCTGTGTTTGCTGAGGTAGCGAGAGGAGTTGCTGGGGAGCTTTCAGAACAAATGGATGGATAGAGTGGTGCATGTGCACGCACGCGCGTGTGTGTGTGTGTGTGTGTGTGTGTAAGTGTATGTGTGGTGTGCATTAGTCTGTGTTGTAGGAGCCTTGAGAGACCAAAAGTGGTTTGAGGATTAAAATATGTATGCGTGTGTGTGTGTGTGTGTGTGTGTGTGTGTGTGTGTGTGTGTGTGTGTGTGTGTGTGTGTGTGTGT